>JARYGA010028091.1:0-28356 GCA_030545235.1 Helianthus tuberosus | reverse complement strand
CCGTCATTGCATCCACCATGGAGTCAATGTGTGGTAGTGGGAAAGGATCCTTCGGACATGCTTTATTTAAATCAGTAAAGTCAACACATACCCTACACTTTTCGTTTTTCTTTTGGACAACTACCACATTGGCTAACCATTTTGGATACTTGACTTCACTAATCATACCTGCCTTTAGGAGTTTGTCCACTTATTCTTGGATAATGGCATTCCTTTCAAGTGCAAAATTCCTTCTCTTTTGATGGATTGCCCTGAAAGATTTATCAATGCCCAACTTGTGAGTAATAATATCATTGTAGATACCTGTCATATCCTCATGCTTCCAAGCGAATGTAGACTTTCTTCTCTTTAAGATGGATACCAGATCCTGATCTATACTGTCACGGATCCCGGATCCTATAAAAATTTTGGATTCAGGATCCTCAGGGTCTAGTATTATATCTTTGATGTCTGGCTCCCTTGCCTCCATGACATCCCTTGGAGGATACTTTAATTGCTATGCTGCCCTTGGTTTTGAAGCTGACTTTATCGAAGAGGTGTAACAGTTCTTTACCTCTTGAATATCGCTTTCAATCTTCACTACTCCCCATGGGGTCGGCAACTTCACACATTGGTGATATGTTGAAGGAAAAACTTGCATGCCATGTATCCACGGCCTGCCAAGGATCACATTGCAACAAGACAAACAATCAATAACACAGAATTTTTGAACAGAGTTTATCCCCTCAATGTAGATTGGGAGTTTGATGTCCCCCAGGGTATTCTTTGTCTCTCCGCTGAATCCTATAAGGACTGATGATCTCGGAACTATTTCTGGCTCCGGGATGTTCATCCTTTTGAGGACATCTAGTTGAATAATGTTCACCGAGCTCCCACCATCAATAAGGATCCTGCAAACAAAGTGGTTAGATATAACAAAAGTAATGACTAAACCGTTGTGATGAGGATCTTGGATATAAACACGGTCATCCTCATCAAAGGATATAATTTTATGTTGAGTCAGAGTGGAGGTTTGGATAGGCATGTCTCCATTTTCAAACTTGGTCTCCTTAGCATGTCTCTTCGCTGCAGAGAATGAGGTTCCACATGTATCAGAGCCTCCGGAAATGAAGTTGATAATTTAATCATCTGCAGGTGGTGCAAGATCTTTTTCTAGCATTTTTCAGGATCATGGATCCTTGATTTTTTCCTTCCCAGCAACTCTTTTAAGTGACCCGTGCTAAGGAGGTAACCTATCTCCTTTCAGAGTGCAATGCATTCATCAGTGAGGAGGCCAAAGTCTTCGTGGAATGCACACCACTTTGATTTATCCTTGTATGATGTAGACTTCTCATTCTTCTTAGGCCATCTAGCTTTTTCACCTAGATTCTCCAAAGAAAGCATCAACTCACTATTATTAACAGAAAAACAATATTCAGATATATGAGGATATTCTTCCTTGTCTTCTTCTTGTTCAACAACGTGAACATTTTGATTGTCATGCTCGGAGTATTGCTTGGATCGATTTTTCTTGAAGAAGGATAATTGCTTCTCCTGTTTTGATGATCCAGATAATCTATCCTGGATCCTTTTATCATACTCTAGTCGGATGAACCTTAGAGCCCTGTTTCTTACTTCATCTAAGTTTCTGCAAGGTGTCATAAAAAGATCATCATTATGACAACTCATACGTTTCACCTTGTATCGTTTCTTTTTTACATTTCAGCTTACATTGTAATATAGTGGAACTAATTAATGGGCTAAATAAATTTTTGACTACATATATATATATATGAGTAAAATGCACGGATAGTCCCTGTGGTTTTGCAAAATAACACCTATAGTCCCCAACTTTTGGAAATTACATCGGTGCTCCCTGTGGTTTGACAGTTTGTTACTCGGATAGTCCCTGGAGTGGATGTCCGTTAGTTTTCTTCGTTAAGTGTATGTGAAATGAGAAAATTACCCTTCATCTTCTTCAATATATAAAAACAAAATAACCCCACCCCAACCCCACCCACACACCCCCCTTCTCTCTGTTTTCCCCCACTGTGAATCTGATCTTTATATTGTATCTGGCTAAGCTCCTACTGTTCATCATACTCACGCGACAACAAGGACCTGCGGTAATGAGTTTGAGTGAGCGACTCGTGGTGGCTAGGTTTTCACCAGTGGTATAAGACATAACGGTGACTTTGAGGGTCGCCCGCTTTTTCGTCAACGGTTCAAGGTTCAAGAATAGATTGATGAAGACAATCGTGGTGGATTCGTAAGACATTATTGAACAGATCGATGTCATCAATGGTAACCCAGTAGTCGGTCAATGACGACGATGGTGGTAGATTCGAAATAAAATAGATAACAATGGATTCCTGATTTTGCTCATAAATTTTGCTTCTTTTTTTAAAGATTTTCAAGGATTCCTGATTTGATTCGTTAACAATTCGTTTGGGGTTTTTGTTTGTTGAGTTATGTTTCCCCCCAACACCTGCATACCCTTATCCATCTTGTTCTATTTGTTGAGCCAGACACAATATAAAGATCAGATCCACGGTGGGGAAACATATAGAAAGGTGGGGGTGGTTGGGGTTAGGTTGTTTTGTTTTTATAGTTTGAAGAAGATGGAGGGTAATTTTGTCATTTCACATATATTTAACAGAGAAAACTAACGAACATCCACTCCAGGGACTATCCGAGTAACAAACTGTCAAACCACGGGGAGCACCGGTGTAATTTCCAAAAGTTGGGGACTATAGGTGTTATTTTGCAAAACCATAGGGACTATCCGTGCATTTTACTATATATATATATATATAAGTGTGTTTGAATGTTGAAAGTTATTATTATTAATATTATTATATCATTTCTAAGCATAGCAACACACTATATAAAGTATAATGTGCAGCCGCACACTTCCATCCAGGTCACACACTCTTATTTATCGGCCTCTGATTTGCTGAGCCCAGACCTATTGGACTGCACACCTCCACCAAATGTAGACTGCTCAACAGGTCGCATGTGACAACTGTCAAAATTTCATGTATCCGTACAATTATTAAACAGTAATTTATGACTTAATGACTGTGTTGATTAAAATTAATGACGTGAATGCTTTCTGATTATTGTCATAATACATACATGTGCATTACATATTGTATGATGTTATGCTTTCTGATTACATGCATGTAACACTTTATGATTCAAATGATGCACGAAACAAAGTTAGCATAGTTATCAGACAAATCAGAAATGATGACGGGATTCAATACTTAGACAGACATGTTCTTGAGACACAGAATGATCTAGAAACCAAGTGTGACACTAGTATAGTGTGTAAGGAAGTAAGGGTCATGAAACTGCCTTCCTAGTGATAGTTTAAGTGTCGAAAAGTGCCTAAAACTCACATAAACTGCAGAATTCAGCAAAAATCAGCTTTTAAACAACTTAATATTGTGCAGAATTATGGTTTCATGATCCAGAATACTTTCCTAAGTGTCAGGAATCAAAACTGTCACAAAAGGTAACAAAAAGCACACTAAACTGCATAATTTAGCACCTTAACGAACCCGTAACCAACCGAACAATCGGACACTACCCGAAACACCAAATTTTCACTAGAAGCATTGTTTTATCATTTCCGAGCTAGTTATGGTCCCTGAACATCATAACACCTCTTGTAATGGCATAACAACTAAATACACCAACTAAACACTTAGATTTCAACTAATTCTCATAAGTATCCATTACATGCTAACCATGACGCCCCCCCTATTGGTGACGGTTCAAGGGTGGCCCCCCACCCTTGATTTTCTTGCATTATTTATTTGATCTTGTTTGATACTTTAGAGACACAATGTACATTGGATTAAGTTGTGCTGGATGATCAAGAATATAAACCATAAGTCTTTCATTGTATTTCATTTTCATCAACACATAACACACTCAACTCTCTCCTCTCCTTCCTCCACTCACGGCCAAGAACACCCCCACCATCACCATCACCATCATTTTCAAGCTTTGTTCATTCAATCTCAAGTGATACAAGGGTGCTAAGAGCTTAACTAAGGAGCTTGGTGCCATAGAAGCTTGAAGAACCTCTCTCACAATCTATTAACCACCAAGTTTATCATCATCTTTGTGACACCTGTGTCACTTCAACCATCAAAAAATACCAAACCAATGAAATATTGTATTTCATACTTGGGATTTGTATAAATATGTGTATCATTTGCACATATCAATTCCAGTTCGATTTCGGGCTCTAAATCACTTTCTTGAAGGTTATACGCGCACTAATGCGTAAATATAACCAGTTTAATGCAACAAACACCCCGGAATAGTGACATGGGCTTAAAATACCTTAAATAACCTTTACATAACTTAGAAATAAGTTTTTGAAGGTTTTGTATGCCGAAATCAAATTTATTCGCTTACAGGGACTAAATTCGACAAACTGCAAAAGTATGTCAATTTTTACTGTAACAGACATTCCAGAACTTTATCATAAGTTAAACACACCCTAAATATCCTTTACATAGCTTAGAAATAGGCTTTGAGGGGTTCGGTGTGCTAAAATAAACTTTATGCTCATTCAGGGACTGAAACCGTCAAAAAGTGCATAAGTTTGCTTTTTCGCGCATAACTTACGTTCTGAATACATCCAGACATCCAAAAATTTATGTAAGAATTAAAATATTTTATTTTAGTGTTTGGCATAAGAAAAATCCATTCGTCGCGCAATTTGGATCGTTTTTCGCGCTTGTGCGCGTTTCATCGTAATGAACCGAACAACGCAACCGTACGACCAAACGAGCCGACATCCGAGATGTTTTTGAGCATGTTTTGAGTTCCCTATACTTTAACTTTATTTTAGCGCCTTGAAATGAGGTTAACGGGGTTTAAACGCATCGAAAAAGGCCTTAAACACGTGCAGGGACCAAAACTGTCATTTTTGAAACTTTGCTGTATCTGGCACATGCTAGCGCCACGCAAGCACCAAATGCTTATCCCCGTTGTGCTACGCGAGTGAGTGATCTGGGCAGAAACTCCATTTTTGCAACACAAGGTCCATTTTCATCACTTTTCTTGAAGTTTAGGGGCTATTTTGTAACATTTTCAAAACCGCTTGCTGGTTTTGGGGCACCCCTAGTATCCCAAAACCATGGGCCACATGTGTACGGTCCAGATCAAAGCACGTTTTACGATAAACGATCTTAACGGTTCTTGATTCTCTATAAATAGCAACACACACTTCATTTCATCCTCACTCAAAATTTGATCTAAGATGCTCTAAGTTGAAGCCTTTGCTTTGGGTCAAGATTTTGCTTGCGGGGACCTTCTGTAAGTATTCCTTCGTTCTTTTCATTCGTTTTAGCTTAAAAGTCAAACTGCTTTTGACTTTCTGCATTGACCTGTTTATGATCAATGCGAAGTTCATTTGAACTTCATAACGTGAGCGTAATCACGATGGTTATAGTCCTTAGTGACTATACCTACTGATTACCATGTTATCTAGGCTCAGTGACGAGTCGTAGTTTCGGCCAAAATGCGTATTTTTACGTATTTTGTAACCAAACTACTATTGGGTATCAAGACCCTTTGTCTTGATACCAAACCTGTTTTTAAACCTCGTTAAACATGTTTTGACATGTTTAGCTCGTCACTTTTAGATTTGTGCTTGTCTAGGGTCGTAAAGGTAAGCGATCTAATCAATCGCTTATACTTTCGAACCCGACCCATTTGGTCGATCTTTAGGATCCGACCAAACACATTAGGTGACCATAGTTGTATAGGGAATAACCTTTTGAGGTTATACCAGATGGTCACGTCATTTAAGTAGTTGTATGATAAGTAGTTTATATGCCTTACGAAAATTACCAAAATACCCTTTTTACGCATAAATTCATTTTAAGCAAATGTAACCAAATTTTGACATCTAAACTGATTTAGCAACAATATTAGACATGTTAAGGCATATTTTACTTGTCATAGGACGAGTTATGCGGTCCGAACGCGTTTTACGTGAACGACACGTTAAAGTAGCATAGGCTACCTAAACGGGTCATAATGGGTCGTAAGTACTTAGGTTAGGTTTCATTTTAGTATGTAGGCTTTGTTAAACCATATCATATGAGTTCCAATACTCATTTGGTTTACAAAACCTCATACTATCCAATCTCCCGATTTAGGTCCGGTTATTTATGTAGTTATCTATATAGGGTGCCGTTTGATTCTGTGATCACGCTAGCTTTGCTTGGTTGTTGTTCAAGACTTCTAAGCACCCTCAAGTGAGTACATAGACCCCTCTTTTACTGTTTTCCAAACGTTTTGGGGTGAAACACATGTGCCTACTTGTTACTTTCATGCTTTCCATGTTTTCATATCATATACTTGCTATGTTCATTAGTACACTATTAGTACATGATTTCATTATGTTTTGCTATGTATGTTTACTTAACATGCTAGCACATTGTTTTACATTACATTTCATTTGCTATGTATGTTTACTTAACATGCTAGCACATTGTTTTACGTGACTTTTCTGCTTTGTATGTTAACTTAGCATACTTAGTACATTATTTTACATTGCATCGCTGTTGCATATGTTCTCATAGCATATGGACACATTGTTTTATATCTCTACCTTGTATGTTCACTTAGCATACTAGGTACATTATTTTCATAAAATATGCTTACATTTGGTATATCATTTGGTTTTTTTATGGGGACTAAATTAGATTCATTAAAACCGATCATGCCGCTCGGTAGTAGGTAGTGGTACCATAGGACTTGACAAATCCCGTTCCTAAAATCCTAGGTTTGTTTGGATGGATGAAATGACCGAATCCGAAAACATTTCTTTTTGATAACTTTTACTCTAAGGTTATCCTACTGTGTCAAGGCTTGAGTGTAGGCGTTTAACATTACCGCATAAATGTTGTATCAGTAAAGCATGCATTATTCTACAAAGCATAACTTTTGATTTATTCAAATACTTTGTTTTGTACATTTTTACTTGTGGTTTAAGTAGTCTCATTTTACTTACCATACATAACTTTTGTTTACACATTACATGATTTGCATTTGATGGTTTTCACACAAACATTTGACATTTGACTATAAATAAACATTTTTACATTGGTGGTTTGTTTTGTTTGGGTAAGTGATTTAAATAACAAGGAGTGTGTAATAAGATAAAAGCATGGTGATACGCCGCTGGTACTTGCTATATATAAGTGCTTTTATAGGATTAAATATTGTAGCGTTATTTAAACCATTTAGTATTTGACTTATTACATTTTACACAAATAACATATATTCACTAAACATTTGTTTTACAAAACAACTTATGTCATGCAAACTCATTTTACTTGGTTATTCATTTAACCTTACATTACTCTTTTACATATCATCTACTTTATCATCGCTTTTCAAATGATTTATAAAACATAACATTTTACAAGGATCGTGACTGACGTTTGTTAAACAACCTTTTTCTAAACTTATAAGTCATGAATCCTAAATCAATAAAACCTATGTATCTCACATACATTTTTATGCCGACGTACCTATTTTCACATGTGTTTCAGGAAATGATGCACAGGATTTATCAAGATACACTTAGGCGGACTTGGGTCTTAGTGACAATAAAAGATGCAAGACTAGTTAATTATGTTATGTTTCGTTGTTGTTAAGACATTGTAACTTCTTTTGATTCAATAAAACAAAACTTCAATTTCCATGTGTTATGAAACAATGATTCTGTTACAACACTCCCCGACGATTCCGCCACGATTTGTTGTTTTACGTGGTTGGGGTGTGACAGAAAAGTTGGTATCAGAGTTCATGGTTATAGGGAATTAGGTTATTAGTAATTCTTTGACCTAGTCTATAACCTTCGTAGGACCCTAACGCGAGTTTACTTCCATTTAGTCATAAAACAATACCGTCACCTATCCTTAGGCGACAACCACAACAAGAACATAAATTTCAAAACCACTTTGAAAAGCAATAATCTGTTCTAGGATGATTAATTACTAGGTTTTGAACCCTCTAAGTTTTCAGAATCTCGTCAAAGTTTGGGTCTTATAATGTGAACATGTGCAAACTGGAAGGGTGAATACCTGTACCCTGAGTTTTCTGTCTAAGGCTAGAGTGTTCGTACAAATTCGTAGTATCGGACCAGTCACTCTTACGTGGGAACTCTTGGGGTGAGTGTTCACTTATAGGCGAGCATGTCTTCAGTGATACATTAATATGAACCGTTTACTTTGATTAGTCACCGTCTCATTTGTTTGCCTTAGGTAACAAATAAATGATCGCAAATTCTATGCGTTGTCATTTTGTTTTGATTTTCCGATAACATTGCACTTGTTTCTTCCTATGTCTTTCATTTTCTTCTAGAATGTCTCTGCATCGCGATGACACCCAGATATCCGAGCAGACTGCCAAATTCGCTCAGCGAATAGGCGAAGTCGTCCTGAAGACTGTTGAATTAGCTACTGCCATGTATCATCTCCAGGAAGAAACCACTCAAGAGTCACCAAAGGAAGCAGAAGTCAAGCCTGCACCAAAATCAAGGAAGCGTAAGGCTTCAAGGAAACCCGCAGCAGTTACACCTAATCAAGCGGGACCTAGCCAAGTGGCAGCGCCACCAGCTAGGAAGCCATACTTAGGAGCTGCCCCATGGTGCAAGCGATGCAATCGTCACCATTCAAACCTCATACCCTGCTTCAAATATAACTACTTTGGACGGTGGGGACATTTGATTAACATATGTCACTTTGCTATCCAAAATAAAGCTGCTATAAACCTTGCTGCTACCCAACTCCAAGTCAACCCTGCTCAAGCTCGTTTACCGTCTGGTACTTGGTACAACTACGGTGAGACGAGCTATTTCAGGAACAAGTAATCAAAAATTGTCAATGCAAATCTAACCCTTGGATGAGCATTTGGCTGATTAGAAGAAGCTGCTGCTTCAAATAATTTGTATCTATTGCTTTTGTTTCTTTTGTTGAAATGTAGTTACATGTGTGTATGGCATTTCCCTAGGATACCTACATCAAGGAACTATGTTCTTTACAAGCTACTCGGGTGATTCTCTCTTTCAAGTGATCGCTCATGATTTCCTCGAAAAATTTTAAGTACTCATTCTAGGAGACGAAGTACAAGAAATAAAGCGAAATTATGAGTAATCATGCTTTTGCACATCTGTACCTTTGAATCCTTGGTTAGATGACTGAGGGTATATTCAATCTCGTACCCATATCATTTCATTCTAGTTTCGTAACAATATACATAGTATAAGTATTTCAAAAACAACCTTCATGATTTCAAAATATTTCATATAGTTTGAAAACAATTTTTCAAAAACATTGTCTATGTTTTCAAAAAAAAAACAACCTTTATGATTTCAAAATATTTCATATAGTTTGAAAACAATTTTTCAAAAACATTGTCTATGTTTTCAAAAACAACCTCCATGATTTCAAAAACATTGTCTATGTCTTCAAAAACAACCTTAATGATTTCAAAAATGTTTCATATAGTCTGAAAACAATATTAACACAGTATATTTTCTTATCAGATGCATGATTTCAAAAGCATCATTCACGTTTTCAAAAAACTTATACATAATTTCAAAATTCATCTCGCGTGATTAAAACATTTTTTTTAAATATACTTACCTAATACACTTACTTTATGATTTCAAAAATATTATATATATATATATATATATATAGATATATATATATATAAGGTTTCAAAAACATTAAACACATTTTTAAAAGAAACCCCACGCATAGTTTTCAAAAATATTTTTCTTCATACATTAACTTAACTTTCAAATTCTGCTTCATATGTCGCCTTGACATATCTAGCATCTCAACGTCATAAGCATTTTTACTTAATGTTTTAACTTAAACACATCCAGTGCAAGGTTTCAAAACATCTTCAACTTCTAAAAGTCCATATGGGATCTTTTTGTCTTCACAATTAGATCCTTGTGGATGATTATCATTCAAATCAGAGTCCTTAATTGGATTCCTTGTGTACCTTAATTCGAACATTTCGATTCCTTATAATCGAAATCAAATTTTCTCTTTAAAAGATCTTTCTATCTTCATAGTTAGATTCTTGCTAATGTTTAAAGTACCAAATGAAATCCATGGAATGGATTCCTAGTGTGCTTTAAATACATGTACGCAATTAACAAAACAAATTAACAAATTAAAGATCTAGATAAACAATTTTATGATTGTGTGACTATGTGTTTATGCATTTTGCGTTTTCTTTTATGCATTTTATGTTTTTGTATACTCTGGATATTCGTTATCCAAATCCTCGTAGAATCTTTCATATCTTCATATGAGGGATTCGTAGTAGGATATTCAAAAAGGTACTACCTTAAATCCTTATTGGGCTTCTACATGATAGTTAAGACCCTTGGATTATATAGTACCACTCCATGATTCATAAGAGACCCCTTAAGTGGTCTAAGTCAAAAGATTGATTCAGAATCTGGTTAAGAATGACATGTGGTGATGTAGTTGAACAGACTCCTTGGTAGTCCATTTGAATCATTTATTGATTTAATTAAAAAGGACCCTATGGTGGTCTAGTTACAATCATCACAAGTTCGTTCATTATTTTTCTTCCCCTACACATTATAAGATGCACTACATGACTATGCAAGGGATTACGTAATTATGGATGCATACATAATTGCGAAGTTCAGTGCACGGAAACCACGGTAAGACTTATTATGTGTAAGAACCGATAGTGGCAACCATAACGAAATGTGAACAATGTAATAGAGGTACGGTGGACGCACCAATAACACTTTATATACTTGTATATAAGTGTCCCTCTCACATTGCAAGCATGATGTTATTTAAAGTTACTAGAAGTTCAGGACTCTAACCAGTATTGTTTTGTCTTTTCAACTTCATGTTTTAAACTCTCACAAGTTTCCTCTAAATAAATTTCGGGATGAAATTTCCTGAAGTAGGGGAGACTGTGACACCTGTGTCACTTCAACCATCAAACAAATACCAAACCAATGAAATATTTTATTTCATACTTGGGATTTGTATAAATATGTGATCATTTGCACATATCAATTCATGTTCGATTTCGGGCTCTAAATCACTTTCTGGAAGGTAATACGCGCACTGATGCGTAAATATAACCAGTTTAATGCAACAAACACTCTGGAATAGTGACATGGGCTTAACATACCTTAAATAACCTTTACATAACTTAGAAATAAGTTTTGGAAGGTTTGGTATGCCGAAATCATATTTATTCGCTTACAGGGACTAAATTTGACAAACTGTGAAAGTATGTCAATTTTTACTGTAACAGACATTCCGGAACTTGATCATAAGTTAAACACACCCTAAATATCCTTTACATAGCTTAGAAGTAGGCTTTGAGGGGTTCGGTGTGCTAAAATAAACTTTATGCTCATCCAGGGACTAAAAGCGTCAAAAAGTGCATAAGTTTGCATTTTCGCCCATAACTTACGTTCTGAATACATCCGGACATCCAAAAATTTATGTAAGCATTAAAATATTTTATTTTAGTGTTTGGCATAAGAAAAATCCATTCGTCGCGCAATTTGGATCGTTTTTCGCGCTTGTGCGCGTTTCGTCGTAATTAACCGAACAAGGCAACCGTACGACCAAACGAGCCGACATACAAGATGTTTTTGAGCATGTTTTGAGTTCCCTATACTTTAACTTCATTTTAGAGCCTTGAAATGAGGTTAACGAGGTTCAAACGCATCGAAAAAGGCCTTAAACACGTGTAGGGACCAAAACTATCATTTTTGAATCTTTGCTGTATCTGGCACATGCTAGCGCCGCGCGAGCACCAAATGCCTATCCCCGTGGCGCTACGCGAGTGAGTGATCTGGGCAGAAACTCCATTTTTGCAACACAAGGTCCATTTTCAGCACTTCTCTTTAAGTTTAGGGGCTATTTTGTAACATTTTCAAAACTGCTTGCTGGTTTTGGGGCACCCCTAGTATCCCAAAACCATGGGCCACATGTGTACAGTCCAGATCAAAGCACGTTTTATGATGAACGATCTTAACGGTTCTTGATTCTCTATAAATAGCAACACCCACTTCGTTTCATCCTCACTCAAAATTTGATCTAAGATGCTCTAAGTTGAAGCCTTTGCTTCATACCTGAGCTACTTGGGTCAAGATTTTGCTTGCGGGGACCTTCTGTAAGTATTCCTTCGCTCTTTTCATTCGTTTTAGCTTAAAAGTCAAACTGCGTTTGACTTTCTACATTGACCAGTTTATGATCAATGTGAAGTTCATTTGAACTTCATAACGTGAGCGTAATCACGATGGTTATAGTCCCTAGTGACTATACCTACTGATAACCACGTTATCTAGGCTCAGTGATGAGTCGTAGTTTCGGCCAAAATGCGTATTTTTGCGTATTTTGTAACCAAACTACTATTGGGTATCAAGACCCTTTGTCTTGATACCAAACCTGTTTTTAAACCTCGTTAAACATGTTTTGACATGTTTAGCTCGTCACTTTTAGATTTGTGCTTGTCTAGGGTCGTAAAGGTAAGCGATCTAATCAATCGCTTATACTTTCGAACCCGACCCATTTGCTCGATCTTTAGGATCCGACCAAACACATTAGGTAACCATAGTTGTATAGGGAATAACCTTCCGAGGTTGTACCTTATGGTCACGTCGTTTAAGTAGTTGTATGATAAGTAGTTTATATGCCTTAGGAAAATTACCAAAATACCCTTTTCACGCATAAATTCATTTTAAGCATATGTAACCAAATTTTGACATCTAAACTAATTTAGCAACAATATTAGACATGTTAAGGCATATTTTACTTGTCATAGGACTAGCTAAACGGTCCGAACGCGTTTTACGCGACTGACACGTTAAAGTAGCATAAGCTACCTAAACGGGTCATAATGGGTCGTAAGCACTTAGGTTAGGTTTCATTTTAGTATGTAGGTTTCACACCCCCAAAATCCACATGCGGAGTACCACCGCTTGGAGGCGTGACTGACCAGGATCTAGCCACCAATTATACTGAGCATTGGTCAATAGTAAAAATGTTCACCAACCTCAATAGTTAGTAAACATTATGGTTCGAAGTTTTTAAAAGTTTAAGTTCAAATAACAGTTTAAGTAAACAGCGGAAGCATAAACCAAACAGTTTCAAAACAAAGTTCATAGTTCAAGATTATTTAAAACCCAACACATGGGCTAGATGACCACTACACATTCCCAAGCTGCAAGCTCCTGAGTCACTGGGTACCTGCAAAGCATGCAGTAGGGTATCAACAAAAATGTTGGCGAGTTCACGGGTTGTCCAGTTTTTAATTACCAAAAACTTGTTTCACCAGTTAATTTATCAGTTTATACATGCGATGGGGAGCTACCCCATAGGTAAGCGACTAAACTGTTTTTCCAATACCGAATACTTACTTAACCGTACGTTCCCGCAGTGCCCCGTTTGTCAATGTTCTATCATCATTGACGGTTTGCCAGAGTACATTAGTTCACTCCCGTTCCCAGTAACAAGGGTCGGTGTGAGGCTGGTTACACCTAAATAGCGCTATTAACTAATAACCCGTTCGCCAGGCCCCGGCGACTAATCGGTATTAAATGGTAGGGACTTAAGTGATAGAGTTTTGTTTAGTGTTGCTTGTTGCATTACCGTATAAACAATAATTAACTAAGAGTCCCATTTAAGGGGAAGAAAGTAGGTTTGTATCCCTTACGCGAGGATAGCGTTGTTTAAGTTTCTGTTTCCTAAAACCACCGGGAACGCATGCTTTAATAGTTGTGAACTCACCTTGGGTTGCTCGGTAGTTTTGTTTACTTGGTTATGTATGCTGGCCACCAAGTCCTAATATGGTTACCAGTATAGGTCAGGCTCGGATGCAAGTAATCACGTATATCTTACACGTATTTAGCACATAGCATGTATACAGTTATCTATTGGGTTATTGGGCCTATTCTAACCTCCGATCAGTCACACAATAACAGTTAACACTTAGTCCAGTCAAGCAAGCAGCCCAAACCAAAACATGTTGTGGCCCAATAACTAAAGTAGACAGCTCAGTCGAGACGAGGTGGTCTCGACTCAAGATCATGCGGTCTCGAGTCGCCACCAAGGGGGTCTCGAGTCGTGGAGGGCTAGTCTCGAGTCGCAACCTCCGTTCTCGAGTGGTGTACATAATAAGTGGCAGCCTTGGAGATCTCGAGCTCAGTCTCGAGTCGAGATCAGGAACTCTCGAGTCGAGATCAGGAGATCTCGAGTCGCAACCCCATAGGTCTCGAGTTACTTAAGATGTGCAGGTTGGTCTCGAGTTTCCATTTTGATGGTCTCGAGTCGAGACCAAGGGCCTTCGACTCCAACATCTGCTGCTTCTAAAATGTCAGCACAAATTGTACCATCCAATGGGATTCCCATTTCATGATCCTATGTACTTATCCAATGAAAATGCACAAACATGTTTTGTTGTCTAACATCCTAATCAAATAGATCAAACATAGCAAATTTTGGATATTCATATCTTATTCAATGAGTTCTTCATCTAGGGTTTTCATCATTTCTGCAAACATGATCATTCAGATCTTAAATCTAGCATGCGTTTTACTCAAAACAGGAATATGTATTCATACAATCTATATGTTATGACAACTTTGCATATTATTATCAAAACAACATTTGTCCTATAACTTCTAACATAAATCGAATGATCATAAGCATCCCATACATTCACCATTCAAATATCTTAGCCACTCATTATCATACAAGAGTTCTCATATGTCATCCATCATTTAATCATTCCAAGCAAGTAACACCATTATTCACATAAACACCTAGTGAGCATCTAAAACACTAACCGGTTGATATATACTTATAACTTATCATTCATTTTAACCAAACAACTACAAGGTACTAACCGGTTAGATGTTGAGGGTATGAAGAATCAATGAACCAACTTCTGGGTGACGATCTTGAGCTTGATCCGAGAGTCTTAGTGCTTCCGGTTGAATCCGAGAGAGAGATGAGAGGAGGTTTGTGGTGGTGTTCTAGGGTTTTAGTGAGAGAGAGAGAGTGTGTGTAGGAGAGTGTGTGTGGGTTGCCCAAAAATGGCAAGGTTGGCTATCAACAAGGGTTATATACTCATTCCAAGTTGGTGCACCCTAATGGGCTTTCGGGTGGACTAAAGGAGGTCCATGTCCCAACCGGCCCACTGTTTACTGTTTACTCGAGACCGAGTGGTCTCAAGTCGTGGTCATGGTGGTCTCGGCTCACCAATACTCTTATTCATATATATATACATAACTTATACATTATACGTACACATTATCGACACATAGCACATCAAGATAAATCACAACTTTCATTTAATATTATGTACACGCAAATTCAATACAATATGGTTGCTCGGGAAAACCCAGAGTGTCACAGTAGGCTTTGTTAAACTATATCATATGAGTTCCAATACTCATTTGGTTTACGAAACCTCATACTATCCAATCTCCCGATTTAGGTCCGGTTATTTATGTAGTTATCTATATATGGTGCCGTTTGATTCCGTGATCCCGCTAGCTTTGCTTGGTTGTTGTTCAAGACTTCTAAGCACCCTTAAGTGAGTACATAGACACCTCTTTTACTGTTTTCCAAACGTTTTGGGGTGAAACACATGTGCCTACTTGTTACTTTCATGCTTTCCATGTTTTCATATCATATACTTGCTATGTTCATTAGTACACTATTAGTACATGATTTCATTATGTTTTGCTATGTATGTTTACTTAACATGCTAGCACATTGTTTTACATTACATTTCTTTTGCTATGTATGTTTACTTAACATGCTAGCACATTCTTTTACATAACTTTTCTGCTTTGTATGTTAACTTAGCATACTTAGTACATTGTTTTACATTGCATCGTTGTTGCATATGTTCTCATAGCATATGGACACATTGTTTTATATCTCTACCTTGTATGTTCACTTAGCATACTAGGTACATTATTTTCATAAAATATGCTTACATTTGGTATATCATTTGGTTTGTTTAACGGGACTAAATTACATTCATTAACACCGATCATGCCGCTCGGTAGTAGGTAGTGGTACCATAGGACTTGAAAAATCCCGTTCCTAAAATCCTAGGTTTGTTTGGATGGATGGAATGACCGAATCCGAAAACATTTCTTTTTGATAACTTTTACTCTAAGGTTATCATGCTGTCTCAAGGCTTGACTGTAGGCGTTTAACATTACCGCATAAATGTTGTATCAGTAAAGCATGCATTATTCTACAAAGCATAACTTTTGATTTATTCAAATACTTTGTTTTGTACATTTTTACTTGTGGTTTAAGTAGTCTCATTTTACTTACCATACATAACTTTTGTTTACACATTACATGATTTGCATTTGATGTTTTCACACAAACATTTGACATTTGACTATACATAAACATTTTTACATTGGTGGTTTGTTTTGTTTGGGTAAGTGATTTAAATAACGAGGCGTGTGTAATAAGATAAAAGCATGGTGGATACGCCGCTGGTCCTTCCTATATATAAGTGCTTTTATAGTATTACATATCGTAGCGTTATTTAAACCATTTCAGTATTTGACTTATTACATTTTACACAAATAACATATTTTCACTAAACATTTGTTTTACAAAACAACTTATGTCATACAAACTCATTTTACTTGGTTATTCATTTAACCTTACATTACTCTTTTACATATCATCTACTTTATCATCGCTTTTCAAATGATTTATAAAACAAAACATTTTACAAGGATCATGACTGACTTTTGTTAAACAACCTTTTTCTAAACTTATAAGTCATGAATGCTAAATCAATAAAACCTATGTATCTCACATGCATTTTTATGCTGACGTACCTATTTTCACATGTGTTTCAGGAAAGGATGCAAAGGATTTATCAAGATACACTTAGGCGGACTTGGGCCTTAGGGACAATAAAAGATGCAAGACTATTTAATTATGTTATGTTTCATTGTTGTTAAGACATTGTAACTTCTTTTGATTCAATAAAACAAAACTTCAATTTCCATGTGTTATGAAACAATGATTCTGTTACAACACTCCCCGACGATTCCGCTACGATTTGTTGTTTTACGTGGTCGGGGTGTGACAATCTTCATCTTGAACCTCATCCCTAGCCTTGTGCTAGTAGTAAGGCCCTCCTAATCTCATTTTACATCTTGTTATGTTGGTTAAAAGTGTATGTAAGTTGCTAATCATGAAGAACATAAAGAATCAAGAGCATTATCACTAACATAAAGCTTTAAATCATAATAATCTATGATGTTTTTGTGTATGTATGCTTCTTGATTGTTGATTATTTGTGTTTATGATGTTAAACATCATATGAAACTTTCTAGATTGTGATTAAACACATGATCTAGCAAGATGAGAGGATGATCTTATGAAAGGTCAAGTTGATCATCCTTTATGTTCATCATGAACTTGAAAACAAAGATGATTTTGTGGAAGATAATTATGAATACATGTTATTAGTCATGAACATGGATGATTTCAAAACTAGTTTTCTCAAGAAACCAAGTTAAATTACAAGATTTACATAACCTTGATTTTTAAAAAAACTAATCACATTTTTAGTGATGAATCAAGAATAGAAACATGTTAATGACAAGAAAAATTCAAGAAGAAATATTTTTAGAAAATCAATTTACAAGTTGTGAAAGACTAACTTTCTCAAGAATGATGTTTTTAAACAAATAACCACACTTTAATGGGTAACCAAGCTTACTTAACACCATACTAAGTTACTACAATTTTTTATAAATTTCAAGTTCATGAAGTAGTGTAAATGGCATGATTTTGGCTTATGGAAAGTGTTGTTTGATTTTTAAGGGGAAACTATGGCAAAAAATTTCTAGAATTTAAACACTTAGAAAAATATTTTTAAACAAGTGTTTACAAGTATATTTGAACCATGGTTTTTCATATAAAATTTGCCATAATTTTTGTTACAAAAATTACAAATATTGAAGGTTGGTTTTTTGATAAATAAAAGTGACTAAATATGTATTTAGGAAAATATATATTTAGATGTCACAATTTGTGTGATTACTTGTATATTATGTGTATTAGTTATATTATGTTAGGACTTGAAATAATATAACTCACCAAAATACCAAGAATTATAATACCAATTATTACCAAAATTCCAAGAAAATAAATATATAATTTATACCCAAATTTTGACAAACCGAACAAGGAATATAAACTACAAAATATTCCGGAATTAAATTCATAAGTATATTTAGATGAACGGTAATTTGGAAGTGAAGAGATAGAAAATATAATTTCTACAAGTGTTACCAAAAATATATCATATTTTTTACAAAAAGAAAATATATTATTTTTGAGTAAAGAAAATCTATATGTTTCCTTGAATTACTAGAGAATATAATATTTTTGGGGTGAAAAATGGATTTATAAATATTTTCTAGGTTAAACTTGAAAATATATTATTTTTGAAGTTATATGAAAATACAATTATTTTTTCCAAGGAAAAAGATATAGATAATTTTCTATAAATGATTTCTTAAAATATATTTTAAGAATATAAATTGGTGATTTTATTGGTTAAAAATAATATTCCAGAAATTTAAATACAAAACTTAAGTATAAGAATACTTAATAAATACAATAAAATGTGTATTCTCGTACCTATAAATACACACCGTAATACGCCACCAATACTTGGCAAAAATACACAAGTTAAGAATACGAGTATAAGTATACCCATCCTTGGGGGAAAATATACATGTATAAATACTTGATGTACCGAGTTGAAAAATACTATTTTAACAAATATTCCAATAATTAATAAATATAATTTAAGTTAAAATATTATTATTTTAGCAAATGATTATATACTTTGGAATAACATTATGACACAAAGAAATGTAACTCAAAGATACCAGTTATGACTAAAAGTCAAGGCATGACCCATCCGTCTAATAAACCGTAGCACGTGTCTAGGTAGTCGTGCGACCGAGAAGACGCTTTGAGTTATACCGAGTTACGAGACGCAGGATTGTGAGTTCATGTCCCCCTTTTCTTTTAATTGTTTTCATTTTTATAATTTCGGGGGTGAAATGCATGTTACAAATTGTTTACAAACACTTACAAATGGTATGGTTAGCTAAGGAATGAACTTTAGATCATATGAATGGGTAGGCACACACTTACGACCATTAATCCTCATATAAGGACCGAGGGACATGAGTGATAGATCTATTTGGGTGTTGCGAGCCCCACCCCTAGGCCGGAAGTGGCCGAAGGTGGTGACTATGTCTTCAGCCGGAAGCCCGGTACAAAATCTACTAGGTTTGAGCCTTCCTACGCCGTTGCACACATATTAATGACCTTGCAAATCACTAATTGATATGTTCATAGACGCTTTCGTACCGGATTTACAAATACATACTTACAATGATTATAAGTTTATTACGAGCTCACATACAAAACACATGAACTCGCTCAACTTTTGTTGATGTTTTCAAACTACATGTATTTCAGGGAATTTATTATGGATCTGGCGGGCGAACAAGGATTTTCAAGTTGTGTCTTCAAATAAATGATGTCATCCAGTACTGAAGGGTTTGAATTATGTGTTTTATCCTTGGTAGGATACATGGTTCAAAGCCTCGTTTTATTAGTGTCTTTTGTGTCAAGTCCTTTATGGAACTTTAAACAATTTGGATGGTTTGTATTATGAACTTGAAGTCTTGGTTTTCTGTTAAACAATGATGGTTGTGTTATTTTGAAACTTCTAAATGGAGGAACATCATGGTTTCTATCATATAGTTATTTGTTATGGTTGACTGCAATGATATTAAGCAACTTACACATAATCACGCTTCCGCAAAAGTCAGGGTGTGACATCGCACACCCCTGAAGTGATCAAGACTGCACACACATATTGCACATATGTGTGTGGCATCATGACAGTTGTACACCATGCAATGGGTGTGCAGCATCTTTTCATGAGCATATATACTCATACCAGCCAAAACCCTAGAACTTTTTCCCAAAACTTTCTTTGGCGGCTGACACTTTGAGAAATATCCTCCCCTTTCTAGAAACCCTAGCCTATCCACTCTCCTTCAAAGAATATCAGAAGATTTCAGCAACTTTCCATCCTTAAAGCTTCTTTCTTTCTTGAAGATCTTTTTATTTTCTCACACATTCCCTCTTCTGCCCCATTTCCAGGATATAGTGTGACTCTATCATATTACGATAATGTTCTTATTTGATGAGCATATTGGTTTTCTCATACTTGAACTATGTTGGACATGAATGTTATGATAAAACATGCTTAAACTGATTGTGTAAGCAATGAACTAGGACAAGATGATGTTGTATGTTGTAATGTGTTAATGGTTTCGTGTATTAAAGATCTCGTATGCAATGATGTTTACAAATCGTTTAAAGGATGACTTAGATAATGTTTCGGAATGATTTAGTATGTTTCACTACATGACTCAAAAATGGATGTTTTGATGATATCAATTCATGAATGATGATTTAAGGGTTGATAAGAAATTTGTGAATAGGATTATGTTTAAGAAATGCTAATGATTTTTGTATGATTACAAAAGATGATGATGATAGATGGTATGATGCTCATAGATATGGTCGCATGATTTTCGTGTTAAGATGTGATGTATAAATATGATTTTTAAACCTGTATAAGGATGATGAGAATGTGTATTAGATGATGAATGAATGGATCTGATTGTACGTGAAAAATGATATTAGGATTCACGAAAAAGTTGTATTCGTGTCATTGTTCAATCATACAAATCCGAGTAATAAACTGTTTAATTTGAATCCTGTCATACACTTAGAAAAGTACAACATAAATTGTGAATTGTACACTCTAGATATTTGTGTCTGAAATGTACACATTAAACAACATAATGTACAACACCCACACTGCACACCGTACCCTCAGGTGGTCGCACACTCCTAAGTGTACAACCCCTATTGCAGGATGTACAAAGGAATTGTGACGGGTCGCACACTATAGCCCGCACACCCTTGAGGAGTGCAAACCATGATGCATAAGGTACAAGGGTGATGTGCCGTGCCGCACACCTCATGACCCGCACATTCTCCTTGTACAAACATCAATACATAAGATGCAACCCATTTATGCATGACCGCACATTGTCTGGTGGCCGCACACACCTATGTGTGCCGCACACTAGACGATGTGCCACACACTCACTTGGGCCGTATGTCACATTAGGCCTCACATTAACATTAGTTGGGTCGCACACTACACTGTTCCATCTATGAAGTCTTGTGTTTCAACATTTGACTGATATGACATATGTATACTATAATGAATGTGTTATATGCATACTACTTGATAAATACGTGTATAAAATATGTGACTTTCCTGTACATGAGCCTAATATTGGTAACCATGATAGGACGTGGTTGACCAACTTAGGACAAATATTTTAATCTACCCAGCAAAGCAAAGGTGAGTTCACACTAACACTAAAAGCATGTATTCCCGGTGGATTGGGAACCTAATATTCCGGGGGAGCGGAATAGTAATTAAACATGTCTTTAGCGGTCTAAACAAAACTTTATCATTTAAGTCCCCATACACTTATACCGATTAGTCGCCGGAGCATGGCGAACGGGATATTAGTTGATAACGCTATTAGGTTTAACAAACCTCACACCGTGCCTTAGAGGACGGGAGTGAACTTTTAAACCTTGGCACTGGTCAATGATGATAGACATTGATCTGGGGCAAAATAACAAGTACGTCAAAGTTTCGGTACCATATAGTTTAGTAGCTTAACTATGGGGTAGCTCCCCATGACATGTTTTATAACTTGGTAATTAAGTAATTTATGTTTTTTTTGGATAAAACAAGTAAACCTTTTTAAACCGTGAACTCGCCAACTTTATGTTGACATGCTACTGCATGCTTGTAGGTCCTAAGGTGCTGAGCTGGAGTCTGCTCGGAGGAGTGTAGTGGTTGTGTGGAACCATTATTGCGTTCCTATTTTGAAACTTATTTTTTAATCTATTAATGGGATTTTTTTACTTTAGGCTTCCGCTAAATACCTCAACTATGTTTTAGACTTTAAATGTAAGGTCATTAATCGTATTCGTAATGTTGGTGCTACTTTATTTATCTTAAATGTTCAATATGATTGGTGGCATGATTTGGTCAGTCGCACGACTCGCGGTAATACTTCGCAATCGGAAATTGAAGGTGTGACAGATTGGTATCAGAGCCTTTGGTTATAGTGAACTCGGTTTTGAAAAGAAAAGTCTTTTTGAGAAAAAAACAGACTATAACCTGTTTTGTAATAATCGATCTTCAATGATACTACACTCCAAGTGCAAGATTTAGCGCTCTAGACTACATAGCATAAGTATATGCTTACTTGTTACTTACTTAGTGTATTATGTCATAGTATACTTAGTAATATACTCTTTATCCTCAATAAGCCCTCTTCTAAGCGTTTGATTGGAAACTTATGTGCTATAGTTAAACTTCTTTCCATCTTCTTTCTCTCAAACATTTCGACGTTCTTCTCATTGTGCGTTTTTGTGAATGTGAAGAAAATGAGCGGACGCAGTAGAGGTAACAAGAACATGACTCAGGACCAGCTGACGGCCCTGATTAACGCTCGGGTAGCAGAAGCTTTCGCAGCTTACCCAGGAGGTACAACTACCAATCTGAACCATTCTGGGATGTCTACATCCTATCCTCGTGTTGCCCTACCAATCTTAAACTTATTTGTTTCTCCCCACGTGACAGGTCAACCTGCACCCACTCAACCTCAGGTATGCACATTTAAAGCTTTCATGGAGTGTAAACCTCATCCTTTCAATGTCACTGAGGGAGCTGTAGGCCTTCTTCACTGGATCTAGAAGGCCGAGTCTGTGTTCGAGATGTGTGAATATCCTGCTAACAATCGAGTGAAGTTTGCTACCGCTACCCTCGAAGGAAACGCGCTTTCATGGTGGAATGGGCAAGTTCAGATACTCGGATTGGTGGATGCCAATGCCACTTCCTGGAATGATTTCAAAGATCTGATCAAAGAGGAGTACTGTCACAGGGATGACATTCAAAAGCTTAAAGTGGAGTACTACGGTCTGAAGATAGTTGGGTTTGAAATTGAAGCACACGCCAAGAAATCCAATGATTTAGCTGCTCTTTGTCCAAACTTGTCATAGCCTGCCAACAAACCAATCGAGGTCTACCTCAGAGGTTTAGATCCAGAAATCCAGAGCTTAGTAACTTCAGCCAATCTTCCCACGTTCTAGCAAGTTATCCGCTTGGCACACCGTCTGACCGACCAAGTAGTTGAATAGGGCAAGTTGCCCAAGCGAATAGCGCTGCTACTGATGCTTCTGGAGATAATAAGCGCAAGTGGGATAACAACAAAGGTTCCAACTCTTCACAACCCCAAGCTCAGCAAAGGAAGTTCGAAAGAAACAAGGGTCCTCATCAGCAAGCTGGCGGTTATTTGAGAAATCTCCCTAAGTGCAACCAATGCAGTCTACATCACTACGGGCAGTGTGAGAAGAACCATTGTCAATAGTGCAACAAACTGGGCCATGCAGCCAAGGATTGTAGGAGTCCACACTTAGCGAAGCAGAACCAGAAAGCCCAATAGCAACAGCGGGGCAATGTTAGAGGGTGTTTTCAGTGTGGTGATGAGGGGCACATCAAGAAGAATTGCCCGTAGATGAATCAAAATCGATGATCATTTGGTTTCTATATTGTTTGACTCTGGAGCCAATGCTAGTTACCTATCATTAAGTGTTATGCTTAAGCCTACACCAACTCCTTTGAACACTAAACATGTCGTCGAATTGGCCAATGGTAGAAATATCGAGGCTACTCACATGATCAGCAATTGTACACTTGTGTTGTTCGGTCAGACTTTTTCTATAAATCTCATCCCTGTCGTTCTCAGAAGCTTCGACGTTGTCATCAGAATGGACTGGTTATCCCAACATCGAGCATAGATACTCTGTCAAGAGAAAATTGTCCTCATCCCTTGTTCGGACGGCGAACCTCTTGTTTTTCAAGGTGAGCGGAGTGGTGCTGTCGTAGGCATCATCTCATTCCTAAAAGCCCAAAAGTGTTTGCGAAAGGGCCATACCGCTATTATAGCTCTTTTCACCAATACACAAACGGACAAAAAGAAGATCGAGGATATCCCTATTGTTCGCGACTTTCCCGAGGTATTTCTTGGAGAATTACCTGGTCTCCCACCTTACTGTCAAGTCGGATTTCAAATCGATTTGACACTTGGAGCGGCACCTATAGCTCGTGCACCTTACCGATTAGCCCCAGCCAAACTAGAAGAGTTACAAGCAATTGTAGGAGCTACTAGATTAGGGTTTTATCCATCCTAGCTTGTTACCTTGGGAGTCCTAATACTATTTGTTAAGAAGAAGGATGGTACTTTCCGTATGTCTATCGACTATCATGAACTGAACAAAGTGAGTGTCAGGAACCGTTACCCACTTCCACGCATCAATGATATATTCGACCAGTTGCAAGGGTCGAGTATCTATTCCAAGATTGATCTGAGATTGGGCTATCATCAGTTTAGAGTCCGAGACAAAGACATTTCTAAAATGGCATTCAGGACTCGTTACGGCCATGACGAGTTTCTGGTTATGCCATTCGGGTTAACTAATGCACCTGCGGTTTCATGGATCTCATGAACCGAGTGTGCAAACCCTACCTTGATAAATTTGTTATCGTTTTCATCGACGACATCCTGGTCTATTCGAAGAGTCAAGAGGAACACGAGCAATACCTACGTCTTATTGTGGAACTCCTACGAAACGAACAGCTCTATTCCAAGTTCTCGAAATGCGATTTTTGCCTTCATGAAGTTCATTTCCTTGGACACGTAGTTAATGAAGCTGGGATTCCTGTTAATCCAGCTATGATCGACTCCATGAAGAACTAGCCTGCTCCTAGAACTCTGACTGAAATCCGTCAATTCTTGGGGTTGGCGGGTTACTATCGTAGATTCATCGAAGTATTCTCGAAGATCGCTCAACCCCTCACAACTCTAACCCAAAAGGGTATTACCTACAAGTGGGGTGATGCTCAAGAATCTGCATTTAAACAGCTGAAGGAGAAGCTTTGTATTGCACCTATTTTCTTATTACCTGAAGGCACCGACGATTTTATTGTCTTCTGCGATGCGTCTATCCAAGGACTAGGTTGTATGTTGACGCAATGTGAGAAGGTCATTGCTTACGGATCACGCCAACTCAACGTTCATGAAAAGAATTACACTACCCACGACTTAGAACTGGGAGCTGTAGTTTTCGCACTCAAGATATGGAGACATTACTTGTATGGTACCAAATGCACGATCTACACCGATTACAAGAGTCTCCAGCACATACTTGACCAAAAGGAGTTAAACATGCGAGAACGCCGGTGGGTCAAACTCCTAAATGATTACGAGTGTGTAATCAAATATCACCCGGACAAGGCAAACGTCGTAGCCGATGCCCTAAGCCGAAAAGACACCAAACCCAAGCGTGCCCCTGCGCTTCAGTTAGGCATTCATTCGAATCTTCCTGAACAGATTCGCAATGCTCAAGTCGAGGCACTAAAGGAAGAAAACCTGCTAGCAGAGTCAATGTGAGGCAAGGAAATGCAACTCGAACTCAGGAACGATGGCATCCACTACTTCATGGAACGAATATGGGTCTCATTATATGGAAACCTCTGAGAGATTGTAATGGACAAAGCTCATAAGTCTCGCTACTCGATACATCCTGGTTCTGATAAAATGTATCACGACCTCAAGACCTTATACCGGTGGCCGAACATGAAAGCAATCATTGTGAAGTACGTCAGCAAATGCTTGACCTGTGTAAGAGTCGAGATTGAATACCAGAAACCGTCTGGACTACTGTAATAACCAGAGTTACCGAAGTGGAAATGGAGCAAATTTCCATGGATTTCGTCACCGGTTTACCTAGATCTCAGAGCGGGAAGAACCCTATCTGGATAATCGTAGATAACTTAAGTAAATCTGCGCACTTCCTTGCAATCAAGGAAATCGACAAGTTCTCAAAACTTGCAAGCATTTACCTAAAGGAAGTAGTTGCCAAACATAGAGTGCCAATCTCCATTATCTCCGATCGTGATCCATGTTTCGCATCTGATTTGTGGCAAGCTCTGCACAAATCTTTCGGCTCACGTCTAGACATGAGCACCGCTTATCACCCGCAAACGGATGGTTAGACCGAACGTACCATCCAAACCCTTGAAGACATGCTACGGGCATGTGTCATTAATTTTGGCAATGGATGAGAAAGACACCTACCTTTGGTGGAGTTCTCCTACAACAACAACTACACACTAGTATTCAGGTTGCTCCGTTCGAGGTGCTATACGAACGGAAATGCCGATCACCTTTGTGTTGGGCTGAAGTTGGCGACAACCAAATTACTGGCCTTGAACTCGTACTCGACACCACGGAGAAGATTTCCCTAACCAAAGAATGAATGGAGGCAGCGGGTGATCATCAGAAAAGCTACGCCGATAAGCGTAGAAAACCGTTTGAATTCCAAGTCGTAGATCGGGTCTTACTGAAAGTCTCACCTTGGAAAGGTGTGGTCCGATTTGGCAAACGGGGCAAGCTTAATCCATGTTATGTCAGACCTTTGAAATCATCGAGAATATCGGCATGGTGGCATATCTGCCGGATTTGCCTGAAGAAATTGGTAGCATACACAACGTGTTCCACGTGTCGAATTTGAAGAAGGGTTTGTCAAATGAAACTCTCATCGTTCCTTTCAAGGAACTCACGATTGATGATCAAATTCATTTCTTTGAGGAACCAGTGGAGATTATGGACCGAGAAATCAAAACACTCAAGCATAGCAAGATACCCATAGTTTGAGTTCGTTGGAACTCACGTCGTGGTCAACAGTTTACTTGGAAAAGAGAAGACCAAATGATGCAAAAATATCCTCAGATGTTTAATAACAAGACGCCCATTGATGAAGCTACTACTAAATTTCGGGATGAAATTCCCAATCAACATGGGGATGATTTGACACCCTGTGAAAACACCTAGTTGATTCACTACATGCATACTAAATTTTAGGACGAAATTTCTTTCAACTTGGGGATAATGTGATAACTCGTACGTTTCACCTTGTATCGTTTCTTTTTTACATTTCTCCTTACGTCGAAATCTAGTGGAACTAATTAACGGGTAAATAAATTTTGACTGTTTATATATATATATATATATATATATATATATAGGATCAAGAGAAAACACTCTAAAGTGTGAGAACGGATCCTGGCCCAACACGTGATATAATGAAGGGCGGGGGGGCTTTTTTGTCCTTTTATATTATTTTTTCAATGCGTCTCACAACACCTCTTCATTTTTTGGCGTGTAAGATTTTTTTAGCGTGTAAGATTTTTTTGGCGTGTAAGATTTTTTTGTCGTTTAGTTAGATTCAATAACTACCTGGCCTTTTATTGTTTTTTTAGATCACGTGCATAGTAAATATTTTGGCGTTTATGGTGTTCCCAAATTTATTAAAATCAATTAGTAAAACTTCTTTTCGTCCATGGCGTTCCCAAATTTATTAGGCATTTTTGTAGATTTCAACAGTTCATATATGTCATAAAGGTACATTTCTTTGCGTTCATGGCGTTTTTAAATTCATTAGTAATTTAAAAGAGTACCACTAAGACGAAATCAAATAAAAACTTATAGTCTTCTATGGATGGTATTACATCAGAGATGTAACCATCGCTTTGTTCATCACTCTCATCAGACTCATCAGCATCTTCTTGTTCATTGGCGTATAACTCCATAATCTCATCTCTTCTTTGTTGCATCCTATGCTTATATTTCTTCACAACATTGGATCTTGCATTGTTCGAAGGTGCTAAATCACATAGCTATTCAATAAGATGTAGTCTATCTGTGTTCAACACTTCATCCATTGCCAATGAATAATTCACCCCGTGTTGATAGCTCACGTTTACGGTTCTTGCTTGTTCATCCAGACTCCAACTGGTAACTTTTGGTAGATCAGTATCATCAACATCATCATCATCATCATCTTATGTAAATTTTCTCTTTAATCTTCTTATTACCATTCGAGTCCTTTCACAATCGTAGGCCACTGGAATCCCAAGGGCCAGAATATCCCTTTGAACGGCTCCATCCATACTATGTATGGCCTTGATTGTCTTGACTTTCACCTTTCTCCTGTCAGAGAA
>JARYGA010028090.1:0-41786 GCA_030545235.1 Helianthus tuberosus | reverse complement strand
TTGATTTCCTTCGTTTGCCCGAGCTTTGATAAGTTCTTTTAAACGAGGATACTTTGCACTTCAATGTGAGTACATAGTTCCCCTATTTTACTGTTTTCAATTGTTTTGGGGTGATTCATATGTGTTAAACGATTTCCATGCTTTTAACGATGATTTCAAAAAACGAATACTATGGTTTATAATAAACATAACGATTTTGATAATGTGAACGAACTTGTTGGGATTTAATTACATAACGAATGACATTCATTAGCTTTGGCCGAGCCGACCAGTAATAGGTTATGGTACCATAGGATCTGACAAATCCCGTTATCGGACTGCCACCATGGTTATGTATGGGGGTTATGTCACACCCTCAAAATCCACACGCGGAATACTACCGCGAGGCGTGTGACGACCAGGATCTTAGCCACTAATTATTTTGAACCGTTTAGTTATTATTACAAATAATGGTATAACTAGCGACCTATTTTAAATTTTCCAAAACATAGTTTGAGTTCGCAGCGGAAAGGAGAGAAGAACACATCGTAATTTGAAACCACAAGTTGTTCATATGGAACTTACGAACCACGCACTCCATCCGATTGCAACGTCCGTCCAAGGTTGTACCGAGCAACCTGCAAAGCATGCAGTAGAGTGTCAATATAACGTTGGCGAGTTCACGTGTTTGTAGTTTTTCAGTTTTAATTCCAAAAACTTGTTTTAACCAGTTAATTTATCCGTTTATACATGCCATGGGGAGCTACCCCATAACTGAGCGACTAAACTGTTTTTCCAATACCGAATACTTACTTAACCGTACGTTTTCGCAGTGCCCCATTTGTCAATGTTCTATCATCATTGATGGTTTGCCTAAGTCTATTAGTTCACGCCCGTTCCCAGTAACAAGGGTCGGTGTGAGGCTGGTCGAACCTAAATAGCGCTACCAACTAATAACCCGTTCGCCTGGCCCCGACAATTAATCGGTATTAAGTAGTAGGGACTTGAGTGATAGAGTTTCGTTTAGTGTTTCTCGTTGCATTTCCGTACAAACAGTAATTAACTAAGAGTCCCGTATAAGGGGAGAAAAGTAGTTTGTATCCCTCACAAGGGGATAGTGTTGTTACCCGTATCCCACACAAGGAGATAGAGATACCGTATTAAGCAATCCCAAACCAGGAAAAAGTGTTTCGTTCCGTTTCCCAACCACCGAGAACACATGCTTTAAGTAAAAAGTAGTGAACTCACCTTTGCTTTGCTCAGTAGACAATTTACTCGTGTTACGTTGGTCAACCATACCCTATTATGGTTATACATATTTATTAGGTTTGTATGCAAGTAACGTCTCGTATAAATTACACGTATCTAACATGTAGCACGTAAATCCACATTTCATATAATACACACACTTTGCATAATGTACAGTAATTGTAACAGTAACACGTATCATACCAGCATATATGTTATTGGGCCTATCCTAACGCATTAACAATTAAATAGCAGCAGCACAAAGTCCAGTTAAGTAGTGGGAAATAACACACAGTCCGAAACAGGTTTATCACATAGTGCGGCCCAATAACGGTGTCAAGCAGTCCAGTCGAAACCGGATAGTCTCGACTCGAGACTATGGGGTCTCGAGTCGCAACCACTGGATTATCAGTCGAAATCAGTTGCTCTCGAGTTGTGAACATTTGAGTCGCAACCGTAGAGATTTCGAGTCAGGTCTCGAGTTGAGATCAGGAGATCTCGAGTCATAACCAAGCTGGTCTCGACTCCTGGAGCATGATGTCTGGTTTCGAGTTGTCAATCGATGGTCTCGAGTCGCAACACTAAGGTCTCGACTCGTTCCATGCTGATTCTTCTAAAATTTTCAGAATAGTACTGTCCAATCAAATTCCATCAGCATGTACTATCCAATTACATTTCATTAACATATCCTACCATATCGTACAATCAACAAATCAGATCAAACTAACACATTTCAAATATTTTCATGCCATTCAAATTGTTCATCATTTAGGGTTTTCACATTCAACTAACATACTCATCCTAGATATTATGACCCTATTACAATTTTATCAATCTCATGAATACATCGTTGTGATAGTATCAGATTGTCATTGAAAACATTATTAGGACCCCATTATCATCAATCAACATAAATTACTTTCAAAACCACTTTTAATCATTTAACAATTTTAATAGCCAAATCATTTGGTATGAAATAAATAAGGGACACAACAACCCTTTTCGTGACACATATCCTTAAAGTCAACAAGTATTGGAATCAACAAAGTAACCTTGCTTTCATTAATAACCTCATCACGCTATTCAATATGTTAGTTGTTCAATAAAAGTTCATAATAACAGTCCACTAATTGTCACGGTCCAATAGAGATTAAGTGTTGTCAGCCCATATCATAATTGTTCAATTGAAGGTCCAATGAGATTTTGAATGTCATAAAGTTGTCGGATATCTTTGAATTGATTGTGCATATGATAAATAACGTTATTGTCGATCATTGTTTACAAAGTCTAATAACAGTATTGAAACAGACAACCGGCCAAGATAGTTTAGCCATTCTCTACATCTTAAACAAGGATTACGAAGCAGGCAACTTAAACCTTCAAACAGTTAACTACTGCATATATATATATAAATCAAGGTTCACAAAATCACAAATATTCAAACATCACAACACAGGCAACTTCTATCACTGTCCAAAATTCAATTTAATTTAACATACCAACTCTCATATTCTTAATCAGTCAAATAATAACAAGTATGCACCCAAGTTTTATGATAAACACAAATATCCACACATAGCGTAACACTAACCGAAGGGTTTCTTTTGATCATTGCTGCTGTGACTTTGAGCCCGAACCAAAACAGAGCTTCAAAACACAACTTGGGCCTGCTGATCAGTCGGTGAGATTCGTCGGAGACGCAGCACCACCGCCGCTGTCACGGCTCCGCCACCACCAACAACGTCGTCGTCATCAGCAATAGGAGACCATCCTCATCCTTGATAACAGTACATCACCGTCATCATTCTACCAGAAAATCTACGGTTGTCGCCGCTGAAACTGGTGTGCTGTCACTGTAACAGGTCACCGGGTACCTCCGTCAGCTCGTCGCCGGCCTCCGCCATCTCTTTCTATCTCCGAACAGTTTCCCCCCTCTCCGAATCAGATGGTTGCGGGTTATTATTTGTTCTTGATGAAAGTTGCAGGGGAGAAATGAGGTTTGTAGGGTGTATATGAAGAAAGGAGGTTAATGGGTGTTGTGGGTGACTGGGGAACAAACGACGCCGGAGATCGATTCTGGCTGCCGGCAATCTCTGGTCGCACAAGAATGAGGTGCGGCTGAAATGTTATAAGGGTTTAGGGTTTTTAATGTGAGGGGGGTGGGGTGTTTAAGACAATTATACAGGGTAGGGTTTAGGTTATGGGGTTTTGGGTTAGACTTGAGCCTTGTATATGCATTTGCTTAGACACCAGGTGCCTAGCTAAGCCCAAACCGCTCGGTTTAAGTCGCAAATAATTATAGCGGTTCAACTCGTTTATCTCGTCGCACATTAATAATAATAATAATAATAATAATAATAATAGTAATAATTATAGGCTCGTCTTTTGACGATCAGGATCAAATGTTCGAGTTGTCACATTCTCCCCATGTTACAGGAATTTCGTCCTCGAAATTTATCAAAAGTCATACGATACGCTCTATATGTATACATAGATTCCATTACTATACATAGATACAAGCAGTTTCATGAAAGTCCACCAAAACGAATCATGTAAATCACATAGCACATAAGGTCACATAGCACGAAAAAAAAATCACGCAGCATTGGATTCACAGAGTTTGCACGTATCTCACATAGTATAGAATTTCACAAATTTAATCATAACATCCAAGAAACGTACAGGAAAACCCAAAGTGTCACATTATCCCCAAGTTCAAGAAATTTCGTCCCGAAATTTAGCGCGCAGCCACTGCCAAGCTAGTGCGTTTAAATGTTTCAACGGGGTGTTACATCATCCCTCCGTTAGTGTGGAACTTCGTTCCGAATTTCTGCTATAGCTTTAGTGCTGGGACTCTCGTTTGCAATAAATGGGGATATTTGCGCTTCATCTGGTCTTCCCGTTCCTAGGTAAACTCTGGGTCACGGCGCGAGTTCCTACGAACTCGTATGATAGGTATCTGGCTACGTTTGAGGGTTTTGACTTCTCAATTAGTGATCTCAATCGGTTCCTCAATAAAGTGTAGCTGTTCGTCAAAAGTTAGCTCCTTAAAGGGAATGATGAGTGTTTCATCTGACAGATAATTTCTTCAGATTAGGCAGGTGAAAGACATTGTGTACCGCACTCAGCTCTTCAGGCAGATTTAGTCTGCAGGGCTACCTTACCGATCCTTACGGTAACTTTGAATGGTTCAACTTATCGCGGATTAAACTTGCCCTGTCTGCCAAAACGTACCACACCCTTCCAGGGTGAAACTTTTAGTAGAACCCAGTCTCCGACTAGGAATTCTGCGTAGCTTTTCGGACGGTCACGAGCTGCCGCCATGCGTTGTCTGATCTAGGCAATCTTACCCGTTGTGTCAAGTGCAAGTTCTGGGCCGGTAATTTGACTTCTGCCCAACATAGGGGTGACTGGCATTTGCGTTCGTGCAATGCCCCAAATGGTGCTGCCTGATTGCTAGCGTGGTAACTGTTGCTGGAAGAGATTTCTACAAAAGTGAAGTGTCACTCGTTTTCCATAGTCGATAACACATGCTCTAAGCATGTCTTTAAGGGTTTCAGAGAGTGCGTTTGGTCTAACCATCAGTTTGCGGGTGATAAACGGTGCTCATGCCTAACTGTGAGCCAAAGGTCCTTGTTCGCAGCTAGTGACGAATCGGATGCAAAACGTGGGTTTGATCAAAACTGATAGAAGTTGGCACTCCGTGCCCAACATCTACTTCTGTCAAGTAGAGGAATGCAAATTCAAAAACTTGTTGGTTTCTTTGGTCGCGTGCCGTTACTAGCAGACATTTCATCAATGCCTTGGGCACGATAGAATAAAATAGAAGCACCTCATTGATTATCTTCCAATTGCTGGAGTTGCGGATCGCTGAGCATCCCTCAAATGTCACGTGATACTCTTTCGAGTCTAAATCGTGAGGGGTTGCGTATGCGATCGAGAAGAGCGGGCTTTGCGACGTTAAAAGTTGTGGGTTGAAAACTTAACGCAGGCGGTTTGAGTCGTAGAAGTACCAGGGTAAAGCGGAGGAGTCGTTCGGACTACCTCTAGTTTTTGGAGTAGCTTCAGATGTCGTCGAAAGAAACAGACGTCGAATTTTGACAGGATGGAATAAATTCGAGTGTCGTAACTAGGTGTTAACCGTATCGAGTTCGAAGAACAGTGCTTGTGATACCCGTTACCCCCAGGGTATCCTTGGCTCATTGCTCCAACGAGTTACATTCGTAGGAAGTAATTCGTCCAAACGGAGATTTGTGTAGATTATAGTAGAATAAAGATCATGGAATCCGTGAAACATAACACGAGTAGCGAGATATTGCAAGAAGGATAGTCGCAATCGATGCGTTCAAACTTGAGGCAAAACATGAGGGCTTTGGGATCGGCAAAAAACGATTCATCTGATGTCGACGAGGTAGCTGGTCGTACACACGTTGTATGCAGTTGTAATTAAAGAACGTCGCTTGCTGATAAGGGGTGCTACGTCGATGTGCTTAGCGAAACAATGAAGTAGGTAGAGAAGGATAGTCGTCGTGCAGGTCTGTAGGTTTTAGGATCTACTAAGATGTCTGGTAGGATGTGATTCCTCAAATTGGTAAGAAACCAAGTTCGAGTGGATGGTTCTAAGTCGTGCGAATGAGTTCGGAGTAGCGCTTGCGCCGTCGAGGGGGTTTCAATGTGAAACTACGAAAACAGGTTTTCGAGAAAGTATGATTGAAGTAACACGTTGTTGAATTTCAAGGGCTAAAAAGTTTGTTGACTAGAGGTCGAGTTTGTTGAATTCACCAAACTGAAGAGAGATCTTGTCAAGGTTTCTATACGAAGAAACGTGGATGTCGTGATAAAGAAACGATTGAAGCGGGGATACCATCTTGAGCAAGAAGCGCGAATTCGTACAAAAGTTAGCGAAAGGATCCACAGAATCAGAAAAGTCGTCAAAGAATAACGGTTCCGGCGAATGAAGGATAAGGTAAGCATCTAGGTCACCGTACTCGTCAGTGCGTTGTATGGCTCGTATTTCGTCTTGTCACGCCTTCAAATAAGCCGGTTTGTAAGGAAGATATCAATTTGTTGAGTTTTGGGGCGTGCTAAGGTATAAGGTTCAATTCGAATAAGGATTAACCATGTAACAAGGAATTAGGGACAAATAACTCCGTGGTCGATGGAAAGGTGATACGATTGCTGGCACTTCAACGAGAAGCATACACCACGCATGCTTTTCGTGTTCGAGATGTGCAAACAGAAACCCGAAAGGTGTAGACTTACTAGAATGCTTCAAGAATCTAGGTGATCAGTCGTATGAGGGAACAAGTCTCACTACTTAAGTCGGGAAAGGAATTACGCAAGTAAAAAGGATGCGAATGGTGTCGTCATTCTTTCTAATATCCCATGACATAGGAGTGCCTCCCCTTCGTCGATTCGTTCTCCTAACTTCTCTATGTGCCTCGTAGCCGGCCTTTCCTGAGCAGGTTTATTGAGTGGTCGTCCCTCGTGTCGATTTGCAGTCCAGGGATGATATTAGGAAATACGTGGACGAGGGCTTGGAATAACTGGTTCCTTGTCCTTAGGGTATCGCGGTTTCGAATCAAGTTTAGGAGGACTCGCTCCTGTTTTAACACGTAACACGCTAGCCTAGCCTTCGTATGATCCATGGTGTTAAATACTAAATATACGCATACATACTAACACATATATGCTAATTATAAACATACACACATGCGTGTTCACACACATAAGTTATGCACAAGTAAACGCCGTTAGCCTTCCATTACCAGGTGAGCATCTTAGGTTGACGAACCTTGCAATCCGGAGTGTGGTGTCGTTGTGGTTTTCGTTAAAGAACGGTTATAGTCTGGTTTTCATATAAAAATATTTTAAGTCCAAAACATTTTATATTTTAAACCTAGTTCACTATAACCAATGGCTCTGATACCAATCCGTCACACCCTCAAAATCCACACGCGGAATACTACCACGAGGCGTGTGACGACCAGGATCTTAGCCACTAATTATTTTGAACCGTTTAGTTATTATTACAAATAATGGTATAACTAGCGACCTATTTTAAATTTTCCAAAACATAGTTTGAGTTTGCAGCGGAAAGGAGAGAAGAACACATCGTAATTTGAAACCACAAGTTGTTCATATGGAACTTACGAACCACGCACTCCATCCGATTGCAACTTCCGTCCAAGGTTGTACCGAGCAACCTGCAAAGCATGCAGTAGAGTGTCAACATAACGTTGGCGAGTTCACGTGTTTGTAGTTTTTCAGTTTTAATTCCAAAAACTTGTTTTAACCAGTTAATTTATCCGTTTATACATGCCATGGGGAGCTACCCCATAAGTGAGCGACTACACTGTTTTTCCAATACCGAATACATACTTAACCGTACGTTTCCGCAGTGCCCCGTTTGTCAATGTTCTATCATCATTGACGGTTTGCCTGAGTCTATTAGTTCACGCCCGTTCCCAGTAACAAGGGTCGGTGTGAGGCTGGTCGAACCTAAATAGCGCAATCAACTAATAACCCGTTCGCCTGGCCCCGACGATTAATCGGTATTAAGTAGTAGGGACTTGAGTGATAGAGTTTCGTTTAGTGTTGCTCGTTGCATTTCCGTACAAACAGTAATTAACTAAGAGTCCCGCATAAGGGGAGAAAAGTAGTTTGTATCCCTCACAAGGGATACTGTTGTTACCCGTATCCCACACAAGGAGATAGAAATACCGTATCCCGCACAAGGAGATAGTAAGCAATCCCAAACCAGGAAAAAGTGTTTCGTTCCGTTTCCAAACCACCGAGAACGCATGCTTTAAGTAAAAAGTAGTGAACTCACCTTTGCTTTGCTCAGTAGACAATTTACTCGTGTTACGTTGGTCAACGATACCCTATTATGGTTATATATATTTATTAGGTTTGTATGCAAGTAACGTCTCGTATAAATTATACGTATCTAACATGTAGCACGTAAATCCACATTTCATATAATACACACACTTTGCATAATGTATAGTAATTGTAACAGTAACAGTAACACGTATCATACCAGCATATATGTTATTGGGCCTATCCTAACGCATTAACAATTAAATAGCAGCATCACAAAGTCCAGTTAAGTAGTGGGAAATAACACACAGTCCGAAACAGGTTTATCACATAGTGCGGCCCAATAACGGAGTGAAGCAGTCCAGTCAAAACCGGATAGTCTCGACTCGAGACTATGAGGTCTCGAGTCGCAACCACTGGATTCTAAGTCCAAATCAGCTGGTCTCGAGTTGTGAACCTTTGAGTCGCAACCGTAGAGATCTCGAGTCAGGTCTCGAGTCGAGATCAGGAGATCTCGAGTCGTAACCAAGCTGGTCTCGACTCCTGGAGCATGATGTCTGGTTTCGAGTTGTCAATCGATGGTCTCGAGTCGCAACACTAAGGTCTCAACTTGTTCCATGCTGATTCTTCTAAAATTTTCAGAATAGTACTGTCCAATCAAATTCCATCCGCATGTACTATCCAATTACATTTCATTAACTTATCCTACCATACCGTACAATCATCAAATCAGATCAAACTAACACATTTCAAATATTTTCATGCCATTCAAATTGTTCATCATTTAGGGTTTTCACATTCAACTAACATACTCATCCTAGATATTATGACCCTATTACAATTTTATCAATCTCATGAATACATCGTTGTGATAGTATCAAATTGTCATTGAAAACATTATTAGGACCCCATTATCATCAATCAACATAAATTACTTTCAAAACCACTTTTAATCATTTACCAATTTTAATAGCCAAATCATTTGGTATGAAATAAATAAGGGACACAACAAGCCTTTTCGTGACACATATCATTAAAGTCAACAAGTATTGGAATCAACAAAGTAACCTGGCTTTCATTAATAACCTCATCACGTTATTCAATATGTTAGTTGTTCAATAAAAGTTCATAATAACAGTCCACTAATTGTCACGGTCCAATAGAGATTAAGTGTTGTCAGCCCATATCATAATTGTTCAATTGAAGGTCCAATGATTTTGAATGTCATAAAGTTGTTGAATATCTTTGAATTGATTGTGCATATGTTAAATAACGGTATTGTCGATCATTGTTTACAAAGTCTAATAATAGTATTGAAACAGACAACCGACCAAGATAGTTTAGCCATTCTCTACATCTTAAACAAGGATCACGAAGCAGGCAACTTAAACCTTCAAACAGTTAACTACTGCATATATATATATATATAAATCAAGGTTCACAAAATCACAAATATTCAAACATCACAACACAGGCAACTTTTATCACTGTCCAAAATTCAATTTAATTTAACATACCAACTCTCATATTCTTAATCAGTCAAATAATAACAAGTATGCAGCCAAGTTTTATGATAAACACAAATATCCACACATAGCGTAACACTAACCGAAGGGTTTCTTTTTATCATTGCTGCTGTGACTTTGAGCCCGAACCAAAACAGAGCTTCGAAACACAACTTGGGCCTGCTGACCAGTCGGTGAGATTCGTCAGAGACGCAGCACCACCGCCGCTGTCATGGCTCCGCCACTGATGCGCGTTTAAGTGTCGTATATTTTAGGTGTATATTTTAAGCCCTTTTTAACACTTACTTTAGCCAAGTTTTAAATTTATAAAACACGATATTTTACTAACACTAAACACACATATGGGCAAGTGCACCCATCGTTGAGCGTAGTATAGCGTTGGTAAGATACCGAGGTCGTCCAAGGACACAAGAGCTTTTAATACCGGTTTATCCTCAACGTCTAACCAAAACAAAAGTTTAGAAAAAATGTTTTAAACTAAGAAAAGTAAAACTAACTAAATGCTGAAAATAAAAATAAAAATAAAAACAGATAGACAAGATGAATCACTTGGTTCCGACTCGTATCTAGTATAACCTTTGATTATTTCCGCACTTTTGCACATAATTAAGAGATTATCTTAGTTATTGTAGTAGGCCCCTCTTTTGAAGGTGACGTTACCCTCACCCCAGTAGTTTGAGTCAGCAGGGATACAATCCTAAAGGGGTGGATTATTGGAAGATAATGAATTAAGTTATTAATGCAGTATTGTGGTAGGCCCCGCTTTTGGCGGTGACGTTACCCTCGGCTAAGTAGTCTGAGTCAGCAGGGATACAGTCCTAAATAGCCGGGTTATAGTATTAATAGTAGTTAACTTATGAGGGGATCAAAGAGTTTGGACCCCCGCCATCCAATACCGTGAAGTATTGAAGGAGGTCCTACTAAATTTGACCCAGGTCCATTGCAGGACCTCTAAACGCTGAACAATGGCAAGACCTTTACCAAATCGTTCCCTTAACCCCCTACCAGGTAGCCAACATACCTCCATATAGACCGTGGAGATATGAATGGTGAAAATCCTTTATTTTATATAGACAGTAAAATAATGCCAAGACACCACGGACAAACGATAAGGAAAGATCACTTTCAACATAAGTAACTAGTTATTAAAGTCATTAATACAAAACCAAATAAAAAGTGCAAAAGAGTAGAAATAAAAAGTATTATACTAGACACTTTGTCTTCACCAAGTGATGTAAGAGACTTAGGCAAACATGGCCTTGATTGTCAAGAACTCTTACGATCAATCTTGGATCCCGAGACGACTCACACACTCTATGATGGACAATGGATGATGGTGGTGGATGATGGTGTTGTGATGGTGGTGGGTGGTGGATGAAGTGTGAGAGAGGTGGTGTGCCAAGGGATGAGTTGCAATGAAACCAAGCACTCCTATTTATAGGCTGAACAGAAGCCTGGGCACGGCCCCGTGTTCGCTGGGCACGGCCCCGTGCCCGTCTGACACTCTCTCTCTTCATTAATTGTAATTCGCAATTACAATTAATGCGCCTGCAGTACTTTCGGCACGCCCCCGTGTCCGCTGAGCACGGCCCGTGGTGGGCAATAGAAGCTTCTATAGGTTTGTCTTTTCTGCTGCTTCTTGGGCACGGCCCCGTGCTGGCTGAGCACGGGGCGTGTTCAGCCTTCTGTTTTCTCTATTTTGCTTTGGAAGGTGCCGTTGAGGGTTCGGGCAGTCCACTATTGTTCCTTTTCTTGCATTTATGTTGGATTTAGCTGTCTTTTTGCTTCTTTTGCGTTTTTGAGCTCATTTAATCCTGAAAATACAAAAGGAAGACAAAAAAACTCTTTTTCCAATATTAGTACTAAAAAAGGGTTAGTTTTATGCCTCATTTGATGTAATTTATATGTTGCATTTTACACACATCAAATACCCCCACACTTGAACTTTTGCTTGTCCTCAAGCAAAACTCTTTAATATGTGGCTTACACTCCCAAATGGAATAGGTAGAAGAGAAGGTTTTGGGGCTTGTCATAGAGTGTCGGGATTTCCAAGATCTTTTTGGGTTTTATTTTTATTTATTTACACTCCTATTCGTAATGATTTATTTAGAACTGTTCATAAAAGAAATTACTTATTTGGGCATAACATGCATTTTTAAAATTCTATTTATATACAAGTTCACATACCTCGCGGGGAAATCACTCACACTCGGCCGAAGGTGTATTTTTAGTGAATCACTCGAGAGCGGCACAGAACTTATTCCTACCATAGGCTTGCCAAGAAATCAATCCTCCTCCTTTTTAACTTTTATACCTTTGTAGATATCAAGAAGACTTTGTGGGTTAAGGGTTGGTTAGGGTTAAAGGTAGGTGGTTGGGTTAGTGGTTAGTAGAAAAAGGGCTAAAAGCATAACAAGTGTCGGTTTTCGTATTTTTGCAACTTTTTATTTTTAATGAAGCTTTTATTCAAACAAAGTTATTTTTGATTACTTTGTTTGTTTATTTTCTTTTTGCTTCATTTTTTTTTTTACGAAGAACCGAACTTGTTACTAAAATAAAAGGTTAAAAATGAAAAAGGTTTTGGTGGGTGAAAGGGTTTTTGTTTTGGGTGATGAAACGAAAAGGTTTAGGCTCAAAGGGGCTAACTAGGGGGATTTTTGGGTAGGTGGTAAAAGAAAAAGAAAAAATAATGGTGTAGAAATAAAAAATGTTAGTCCTAATGCCTCCATCATTTACTTACTCGGGTTTAAGTTGATAAGGACCGGGAATGTATTGTCATGGCAAGTTCTAGAGTCGTAAGAACCAAGCGGCTATTCACACAAGAAACGAAAAATGAGCATTTAGTCAAATGATATGGAATTGTGTGCTCAATAAAGGCTCAAAACTCACTTTTGTGGGAATGGGTTTTTATGTGATCAAGTATATATAATCAAATTTTAAATAAGTTTGTCATGCCTTTTCATAATTTTCTTATGTTGGTTCTTTTTATCACTACGCTATCAGTTGTAAATTTATAAAAATATAACCTTTTTGAGAACTTGAATTTCCCGAGTTAAACCTAGACAAGTAAAAAAATGAAATTTTTTAAAAAATTTGGGGTGATTAGCGGTTCCAATAGAGTTTTGTGTAAGGCTTGTATTTAGGACTTGCAAAATTCAAGGCTTTAGCATCCCCCCCACACTTAAATTACACATTGTCCTCAATGTGTCCCAAAAATAAATTTTTAGGTTGATTAGATGTGTAAAATAGTGTTTAAAAAGCAAAAATTTGTGTTACTGGGCACTGAACACGGCCCCGTGTTGAGTGGGCACGACCCCGTGTTCAGGTGCCAGTAACAAGAACTTACAGAAGGTGGACACGGCCCCGTGTCCACTGAACACGGCCACGTGTCTGACAAAATTCTGCCGAACAGAACCCAAAAAGCAGGTCAGGGAGGTGAGCACGGGGGCGTGTTGGCTGGACACGTCCCCGTGTGGACAGTCTGAAAGCCTGAAAAACAGGTTTCTTCCTCCGGTTTTTCCATTCTAGCCCGATAAGTGCTGAGGCTTAATCACCCTAAGCCTTGGTTTGTACCTGTTTCATCACTTAATACCACACCAAGCAACGCAAACATCCTATATTACCAAAGTCAATTGTTCCAAGCATAAAGTAAAAGAAAAATAAAATGCAGAAAATAGTTAGGAAAAGTAAATTGTCTAACACTTGGCGCGCAGGCCATCAATTGTTCAAGATTGCAAAGGGTTAACCTGGGGAGTCATCAATCAACCGCTTCCTCCTATGCTCCTCCCGCCTACTCCATGGCATCATCATCATCATCATCATCATCATCATCGTCGTCATCCCCTCCACGGCGTTCAATGTGGTCTCGTATGTATCCGACATCGTCTTGTATCTCGGATAGGTTTCTCTCGATAGCTCCGACCCGGTGGTAGGTGTTGCTCACCATGTTATAGGTGTTCCGAGTGTCACACCCCGACCACGTAGAACATACGAAACGTGGCGGAAACATCGGGGAGTGTTGTAACAGAATTTAATGTTTCAATTGCCATGGATTTGAGACAATTAATTCTGTTACAACACTCCCCGACGTTTCCGCCACGTTTATCTTTTCTGTCACACCCCGACCACGTAGAACATACGAAACGTGGCGGAAACATCGGGGAGTGTTGTAACAGAATTTAATGTTTCAAATCCATGGCAATTGAAGTTTCGTTTTATTAATTAAAAGTGATACAATGTCTAATCAAACAAGGAAAAACAACATAATTAACTAGTCTTGCATCTTTTATTGTCACTAAAGCCCAAGTCTGCCTATATGTATCTTGATCATCTTATGCAACAGCTCCTGAAAAACACATGTGAAAATAGGTACGTCAGCATAAAAATGCCTGTGAGATACATAGGTTTTGTGAAAATAGGTTCCATGACTTATGTTTGAGAAAATGTTTAGTCATGAACCTTGTAATTTGCTTTGTTTTGTAAATCATTTGAAAATCGATAAGATCAGATGATATGTATAAATAAGTAAATAATGTATGGTTAAATAAATGACCATGTAAGATGAGTTTGTATAAGATAAGTTGTTTGTAAAACAATGTCTTGTGAAAAGTATGTTATTTGTATAAAACGTTCTATGTCTCAAACTGAAATGATTCAAATAACGCTACAATATGTAATACCATACAAACACTTATATATAGGAAGTACCAGCGGCGTATCCACCATGCTTGTATCATATTACACACGCATCGTTACTTAATCACTTAATCAAACCAAACTAATGTCAAAATGTCTATGTCAAATATCCATGTCAAATGTCTATGTCAAAATATCATGTATGGCAAGTGAAATGTCTCAACTAAACCATATACACAAGAACAAAGTATTGAAGTAAAACTTGGTTTAAATCAAAGTTATGTTTTGTGGGAAATGCATGATCAAATGTCAATCATGTTAAAATGTCTATGCCGAAATGTCTATGTCAAATACGGTTCACAGATACAAACGGTTCACAGATACAAACGGTTCACAGGTACAACAGTTCACAGATACAAACGGTTCACAGGTACAACGGTTCACAGATACAACGGTTCATAGATACAACGGTTCAAAATGTAGTATAATGTGTTCACATGCTGGATGAGCATATGCAACAAAATGCAATGTAAAACAATGTACTAAGTAATGCACACAATGGGCACACCTAGCAGGAAATGTCATGTAAAACAATGTACTAAGTAATGCACACAATGGGCACACCTAGCATAAGATGATATGAAATCATGTACTATAATGTACTAATGAACATAGTAAGTATATGATGTCAAAACAGGAAAACATGAAAGTAACAAGTAGGCACATGTGTTCCACCCCAAAACAGTTTGGAAAACAGTAAAAGAGGGGTCTATGTACTCACCTGGGATTGCTCAGTAGTCCTTGAGTGACAACTAAACAATGCTAGAGATCGCGGATATCAAACGGCACCTAGTATAGGTAGCTACATTAATAAACCGGACCTAAATCGGAGGATCGGGTAGCATTAGGGTTTGTAAACCAAACAAGTGTAGAGACTCGTGTCTTTTGGTTTAACAAAGCCTACATACTAAATGAAACTTAACCTAAGTGTCTACGACCCATTACGACCCGTTTAGGTAGCTTATGCTACTTTAACGCGCCGTTCGCGTGAAACGCGTTCGGACCGCCTAACTAGCCCTATGACAAGTGTTATATGCCTAAACATATTACATAATCAGTTATGTGACAAAGGTTTAGGTTACATATGCTTAATTACCAATTATACATGAAAAGGGTATTCTGGTAATTTACCTAAGGCATATAAACTACCTATCATACAACTACTTAAACAATGTGACCATAGGGTATAACCTCGGAAGGTTATTCCCTACCTACTATGGTCACCTAATGTGTTTGGTCGGATCCTAATGATCGACCAAACTGGGTCGGGTTCGAAGGTATAGGCGATTTATTAGATCGCCTACCCTACGACCCTAGACAACGTGGTAGTCAGTGGGCATAGTCCCAAGGGACTATGACCAACGTGATTACACTCACGTTGCGAAGTTCAAACGAACTTCGCATTGACCATTACTGGTCAACGCTGAAAGTCAAACAAAGTTTGACTTTCTGACTCGAAAAGCAGTAAAATAAGGAAAAGAACGAAAGAATACTTACCCAGGGTCCCCGAATGCTAACCCAGATCAAAATAGCTCAGGTATGAAACGAAGGTTCCAACTTAGAGTCTTTTCAATCAGATTTGTGGGTTTTTAAGCCAAAGGGGGGTGGGTATTTATAGATAAAGTAGAGCCGCTAGGATCGTTTCTTGAATATCGTGCCACGATCCGAGCCGTACACTTGTCACAAAGGTTATGGAGCCACATATGCTCCTAATCTTAGTGATTAAGCAAGTTGCAAACATGTGGTTGTGGTTAATCAGCTGAAATCTGATTGCAAATACACTTAATCTGGTCAGGTTAGGCAGTCGCGTAGCGCTAGTGCAAAGGCACTATGCAGTCGCGCTACGCTAGCACCTCCCTGTTTCAGAAATGTTTCAAAAGTGGCAGAAATGGTCCCTGCACGTGTTTAAGGCCTTTTTCGATGCGTTTGAACCCCGTTAACCTCATTTCAAGGCTCTAAAATGAAGTTAAAGTATAGGGAACTCAAAACATGCTCAAAAATATGTCGGATGTCGGTTCGTTTGGTCGTACGATCGCGATGTTCGCTTAATTACGACGGAATGCGCATAAGCGCGAAAAACGATCCAAATGACGCGACGAATGGATTTTTCTTATGGCGAACACTAAAATATAATATAGTCATGCTTACATAAATTTTTGGATGTCCGGATGTATTCAGAACGTAAGTTATGCGCGAAAATGCAAACTTGTGCACTTTTTGACACTTTTAGTCCCTGAATGACCCAAAAGTTTATTTTAACACACCGAACCCCTCAAAGCCTATTTCTAAGCTATGTAAAGGATATATATGGTATGTTTAACTTATGGTCATGTTCCGGAATGTCTGTTACAGTTCAAATTGGCATACTTTCGCAGTTTGTCAACTTTAGTCCCTGTAAGCGAATTAACTTGTTTTTGTCATACCAAAGCCTTCAAAACTTATTTCTAAGTTATGTAAAGGTTATTTAAGGTATGTTAAGCCTATTTCACTATTCCGGAGTGTTCGTTGCATTAAACTGGTTATATTTACGCATTAGTGCGCGTATAACCTTCCAGAAAGCGATTTAGAGCTTGAAATCGAACAAGAATTGATATGTGTAAACGATACACATATTTTTACAAATCCCAAGTATGAAATACAATATTTCACTGGTTGGGCATTTGTTTGATGGTTGAAATGACACAGGTGTTACAGTCTCCCCTACTTTAGGAAATTTCGTCCCGAAATTAATTCGTAGGAGTCTGTCTATGACTTTGTTTCAAATAGTCATCAAAGATATGTAAAGCATAATCTGATTATTTTCCTCAACGAATATTTTTCAGAAGCGAAAATGAACGAACAGAGTCATTTTCTTCAACGGTTCTTCGGAAATGGAGAATAAAGGAATTAACTAAACGGATATACATTTCCCTCAACGGATATTCTTCAGAAGTGAAAATGAATGGCGATTCATTCTTTCTCAACGGATTCTTTGCCAGAAATGGGAATGAAGGAATAATCCACGGATATTCATTTCTCTCAACGGATATTCTTCAGAACGAAAATGAACAAACGGGGTCATTTTCCTCAACGGTTTGTTCTTCAGAAGTTGAAATGAAAGAAAAAATCAACGGATATTCATTTCTCTCAACGGATATTCTTCAGAATGAAAATGAACAAACGGGGTCATTTTCCTCAACGGTTTGTTCTTCAGAATTTGAAATGAAAGAAAAATCAACGGATATTCATTTCTCTCAACGGATATTCTTCAGAACGAAAATGAACAAACGGGGTCATTTTCCTCAACGGTTTGTTCTTCAGAATTTGAAATGAAAGAAAAATCAACGGATATTCATTTCCTCAACGGATAAATCTTCAGAAACGAAAATGAACTAACGGAGTCATTTTCAACGGTTATTTCCTCAGAGTTGGAAATGAAGGATTACACAACGGATATTCATTTCCTCAACGGATAAATCTTCAGAAACGAAAATGAACTAACGGAGTCATTTTCAACGGTTGCTTCCTCAGAGTTGGAAATGAAGGATTACACAACGGATATTCATTTCCTCAACGGATAAATCTTCAGAAACGAAAATGAACTAACGGAGTCATTTTCAACGGTTGCTTCCTCAGAGTTGGAAATGAAGGATTTCACAACGGATATTCATTTCCTCAACGGATATTCTTTAGAACGAAAATGAATGGATAATTCATTTTCCTCAACGGTTATTCTTCAGAATGGAAATGGAAAGATAAACAACGGATATTCATTTCCTCAACGGATATTCTTTAGAACGAAAATGAATGGATAATTCATTTTCCTCAACGGTTATTCTTCAGAATGGAAATGAAAAGATAATCAACGGATATTCATTTCCTCAACGGATATTCTTCAGAAGTGAAAAATGAATAGCTAGTTCATTTTTCCTTAACGGATGCTTCATCAGAATTGGAAATGAATGGGGTTAACTCTTGATACATGATAGAACTTGCTGTGATTTCTGTGCACTAAATCCCATAATTATGTATGCATCCATAATTACGTAATTCCTTGCACAGTCCGCACAGTTCGTTTTGGTAATGTTGTGGGGAAAGATATCAAACCTGAGATGAGAGTGACTAGACTACCATAGGGTCCTTTTAATTAGATCAACAGAGGATCTTCTTAATTAGGCCACTAAGGAGTCCTTTCAGCTATATCATCACATGATATCCCTAACCAGATTTTTGGATCAATCTGTTTAACTAGACCACTAAAGGGGTCTAATTATGAAGTAGTACATTATAATCCAAGGGACTTTAACTACAACGTAGAAGTCCATTAAGGATTTAAGTAGTACCTTTGGGTATCCTACTATGAATCTCTTGCACAAAGATATGTAAGATTTTACGAGGATTTGAATAACATAAATTGGATCACATGACACATAAAGGATAACACATAAGCACATAACCACATAATTGTTTAATTGTTATTTTCTTGTTATTGATTGCTATTAACTTGGCGCCTCGTACATCGTCTCTCTTGGAAGAAACGGGTACTTAGGATTTTCGTGGAAACGCAAGAGATTATACAAGGGAAGAAATTTGGAAGTAGTCTGTTCTTCAAGGAATGCGGTTCCTTGATTGTCGGTATTGTAGGGGATATGTTTATACATGCAACCACATAAACATATTGAAATGTAAATGAAAGATTTATTTATAAACAACAATAACAACAACTGTTTCATAGATTGTGATAAAAGAAAATAATACATAAGGCTCGATTATTTTCTAAACAGCGTTATCTTCTGTCGGTCAGATACTCATCCCTGCGCTGGATTTGCATCAGCAAGTCTTGGGCAATTTCTACTAAAATGGCCCATCTCGCCACAGTTGTAGCAAGATCCCAGTGGGAACGAGCTTGAGCAGGATTGTTGTTAATCTGATTTGGTGCTGCTGCTGTTGGGCAAACCCTCGCTGTATGACCTATAAGTCCGCAAACTTGGTGTCACACCCTGGCTTTGCGGAAGCGTGGTTAATTTTGGTGTGACTTCTTAATACCATAGCTTAATCATAACAAAGCTATATGAATTTAAAAACCATGCAAGTCATCATTAAGTTTAGAAATCAACATACAATACCATTGTCTTAGACATACGACCATAACCATGTTCAGTAAACATTACAACTTATAACAAACATAAACGAGGGTTAAGGATTGTGTCTTGTCCAGGTAAGAGAACACAACCCCTAATCCTTGATGACTTCATGAAGATTGCAGCGGGAAAACGTTCATACCGTGCCAGAATCCGTTTAATTTCCTGAAATACATGTGAGTTGAAAAATCAACAATAATGTTGAGCGAGTTCATGTGCAAGTGAGTAAGTAAAACACTTGTAAGTATAAAAGTTTCCTGGTATGTAGCAGTGTAAGAGGACTTGTGATCACCAATGGTTTGCAAGGCCATTAGCATGTCGTGAAATGCAAGTAAGTAAGACACAACCCTAGCCGATTTTGCGTTGGGTACCAAGTCACTCCGGATCCGTTCTGTTAGTCCTCCGAGAGGCCTGTTCTGTTGGACCGGGAGCTGGGCTCGCTACACCCAAATAGATCTACCGCTCGAGTCCCTCGGGGTTCTAACTACCCATTCACATGATCTAAACCTCCTTACGTAATTCATACCGTGTATAAAGTACTTGTAAACAAAGTAACATGTATTTCACCCCCGCAGTTAAGAAAACTGAAAACAGTTAGAGAAAAGGGGGACATGAACTCACAGTGGGTGCGTAAACTCTATCAAGCGTCTCTGAAGCAGTAAGCTGTGCAACGACCTACAAGTGCTAATGCTATTAGACGGACGGCCGTGCTTTAGCTTTACAGTTTATGTTTGCGGGAAATAGTTAGACAACTATTTCGTGTTACATTTTGTATATGCTTGATAGTTATTTCTCCTTCCCAAGGATGGGGGATACAATACATGTGCGTAAGTTACGTTTTATCAATCTTGTGGTAATGTAATTACCGGTGTAACTTATATGTTTGTGGAAGCGTTCGCAAAGTTTTGGAATCATTAACGCTTGTAAATATTATTTTCATTCTAAAATAATATTTAAGTGTTTCACAAAATAATCATAAACAGTGTTGTGACAAATATATTTATCACGTTAATCTTTGTGAAAATCCCACCTCCGAATGTTTAGTAAAATATAGTGCTGGCGAAATTTATGTTTCAAAAGTATGTCCAAAAATAGTTGTAACACTTGTTGTGTAAAAAGTCTAAGTGTTAGGTTTTTAGAAAATTTCGCCAGAGTTTCCTCTGTAACTGGAGGTGGCCACGCTTTCAAGCGTATCATTTTCTTTTGACAAATCAACTCAATCAACTTCTTTATTCACTCAAACAATTTCCGACACATCAAACTAGTCAACAAATATGTAGATTTGCATAATCGCATGAACTTGTAGTTTTTCCGAATCTATATTATAAATCCCATTTATATACGTAGATCTTTATATAAAGTACTTTCAATCTTGTAAAAACCTCGTTTTTAGAGAAGTCCGACTTTACAACTTCTAGTTATTTTTCCCAAAAATAGTCATTTTGTCGAAATATGCGTCACACAAGTATTTACACACTCGTGTGTTCTAAATATCATTCTTATCATTGTAAGATCCGTTTCTTTAAAAACATGATTTCTTTAAAGTGTGGTCCTTTGAAGATACCACTTGCGGATACGTAGATCCGCTAGTTTTAAACACCATTTTACCGGTTAAACCACTTTTACACAAGTAAAATATTTCTTTACAAGTTCATGTCTCTAAAATGTGGTAGTGTTTCATCTTTAACCCTTGTATCTTTCAAAAACAAGCTTATGTGATGATACGTGATTTTTACAAAGTCGGGTTAAACGAAGATTCGAGTTACCACATTATAGATCGGGTCACAATAAGCACAAATTCCAAGTCCTACGTCTTTTACACAAGTTATATGCTATTAACCATCATTTTAGTGATTTTACTAGACTTTAAAGGTTCAAAACGCGTGTTTACGATATTTAACCGACGAAAGTTCTTTTAACCACTTTAGATGAGTGTAAGAACAAGTTTTAAAGGTTATACCTCTAGCTCAAGGCTAGGGAAGAGTTGTGACGAAAACCGCGTGGATAAAAGCCAACGAGAGTGGTCCTTCGCGTTCCGCTTGCACCAAAGCTCCTTATATGTGATCTTGGATGTGTGTATGATGTTGGAATGATGAAGACAAGATCGAAAAGTATGATGGTGGTGTGTAGGGTGTTCGGCCGAGAGCTAGGTGAGGGAGGGAGAGAGTAACTTTGTGTTGTGGTGTTTAGTGAATAAGCTCTTGTGGTTAGTGTGTGTATATATAGGCAAGTTCAAGGTCCATTACCCATTGGTTAGTATGTTCACTAGATACTAGACAACATGATCATCCAAGATTACAAGGTACAAGGTGTTGCCCCCTAGGTAACCGAATCGGTTTGGGGGGGGGGGGTCCATGGTTCGATTTTAAGTAGGTGGTTAGGAGACTTTGTTTAGTTAAGTAGTTTAACTAAGTATCTAACTTAGTTAGTTGCATGTTACACATTATGGCGGGTGTTAGGGTAATCAGGGACCCTAACTGGCTCAGAAAAAGAGTAATAATAAAAATAGTGATGTTTTTATGTTCCGGGTAAAGTCCGGGTGTTCGGTTGGATAGTAATCCGTTAAAGTGTTACAAAAGACTTTAAAGTGTCGTTATTACATCTTTAGTGACACAATTTGTTTTCCCGACACTTTAGAAAGTGTCTAGTAATATTTTCTCATTTTTGGCACTTTACTAGTCAGCTAGAAGCTGGTTAAATTATTTAAAGTGCTGTGTTTGGTACTTAAAGTACGTTTTTGGCACATCCGAATCAGTGTATCTTATCCCTAGAGACGCGGTAACACAACCCTTATATCCTACACTCACTACCAGTGTAGCCAAAATATATGAGGCTCTTAACAGGCCTTGAGGCAGTAATTGCCTGATGCTGGTTATATCAGCATGTTCACTGTGTATCCGTTTAGTGCTACTGTGCTTTTTGTGCATCATGTTTATCACTAGGGTTCAGTATGTAGATAGTGTAGTGACAGCAAATAAAGTATGATGCAAGTAAGTGCATGTATCAGTATGCAGGTAGCAGTTTATCAGCTAGTTTCAATCAAGCACAGTAATTAAGCAGTAATCAATCATTAATTAAGTTGTACGGATACCTGGTTTTGTGCGGGTTGTCACATACTCCCCCCGTTAAATAAATTTCGTCCCGAAATTTTAAGTTCCGCTTGTAGATGCAGGGTTCTTGGGAAATAAGTGGGGGTACCTTTCTTTCATCCGGTCCTCACGCTCCCAGGTGTATTCAGGACCATGTCTGGCATTCCAGCGAACCTTGACGAGTTTGACACTGCTCCGGCGGGTCCTGTTAACCTTCCAATCTGTGACCTCGACGGGTTCTTCTATGAAGTGGAGCGTGTCGTCAACATGAATCTCGTCGATAGGAATGGCAACGTCAACTTGAGTTGGACTTTTCTTTAAATTGGATACATGAAATGTATCGTGAACGCCATTTAGTTCAGCAGGTAGGTCCAACTTGTATGCTACTGTCCCAATTCTTTCCAGAATTCTGAAAGGACCAATGTAGCGCGGATTTAACTTTCCTCGCTTTCCAAAGCGTGCTACCCCTTTCCAGGGTGAAACCTTCAATAATACCATCTCTCCGACTTGGAAGTCCACATGTTTACGGTTTGGATCCGCGTAGGCCTTTTGTCTGTGGCGAGCGGCTTCGATGTTTTTAAGAATCTGCGCAATCTTGTCCGTCGTCTCTTGGACGATTTCGGGACCGGCAAGCTGCCTATCACCTGCGTCAGCCCAACATAGGGGTGATCGGCACTTGCGTCCGTATAGGGCTTCAAAAGGCGCGACACCAATACTGGTGTGGTAGCTGTTGTTGTAAGAAAATTCGACCAAGGGTAAGTGTTTATCCCAGCTACCGCCCAAATCCATAACGCATGCTCTCAGCATGTCTTCCAAGGTTTGTATCGTTCGCTCGCTCTGGCCATCAGTTTGCGGATGAAATGCAGTGCTCAGATTTAATTGTGAGCCAAAAGCTTCTTGGAAGGATTGCCATATTCTTGACACAAACCTTCCGTCTCTATCAGAGATGATTGAGAGGGGCACTCCATGACGTGCTACGATTTCTCTCATGTATATTTCAGCTAATTTGCTCGTGTTATCCTTTTCTCTGATAGGTAAGAAGTGTGCTGTCTTTGTTAATCGATCCACTATCACCCAGATAGTGTCATGGCCTCTTGGCGTTCTTGGCAGTTTTGTAACAAAATCCATGGAGATTTGTTCCCACTTCCATTTGGGAATCTCCGGTTGTTGCAGAAGTCCCGAAGGCCTCTGGTATTCAGCTTTAACTTTAGCGCACGTTAAACATTTGCTCACGTAGACAGCAACGTCGCCTTTCATTCTAGGCCACCAATAATAATCTTTAAGATCGTGGTACATCTTATCCGCCCCCGGATGAATAGAGTACCGTGACTTGTGCGCTTCGTCGAAAATAATATTCCTTAAATCCCCAAGCAAAGGAACCCAAATCCTTTTCTCAAAACATAACGTTCCTTCCTCGTTTGGTACCAAAAGCTTCTCCATCCCACGGAGATATTCTTCCTCAGGGTTTCCCTCCTTGAGAGCTTCCTTTTGTGCAGCGCGAATGCGCGAGGGAAGATCGGTTCGTATGATCATTTCCAAAGCTCTAACCCTTATGGGCTTGATCCTTTCTTTACGACTTAGGGCATCGGCAACCACATTCGCCTTCCCTGGATGATACTCGATCTCGCAGTCGTAATCGTTTAGCAATTCAACCCATCGTCTCTGTCTCATATTCAGCTCTTTCTGGTTGAATATGTGTTGCAAGCTCTTGTGATCTGTGAAGATTGTGCACTTCGTACCATACAGGTAGTGTCTCCAGATCTTTAGTGCAAAAACCACTGCGCCAAGCTCTAGGTCATGTGTGGTATAATTCTTTTCGTGCACTTTCAGTTGGCGTGATGCGTAAGCAATGACCTTTTGGCGTTGCATCAACACACAACCCAATCCTTGACGCGATGCGTCGCAGTATACCACAAAATCGTCGGTACCTTCCGGTAGAGCTAAGATAGGCGCGTTGCAGAGCTTATCTTTCAATATCTGAAACGCTTCGTCCTGTTTGATTCCCCAATCAAACGTCTTATCCTTCTGGGTCAGGAGCGTCAAAGGTTGGGCGATTTTCGAGAAATCCTCGATGAACCTTCGATAGTAGCCAGCCAAACCCAAGAATTGTCGAATCTCGGTTGGCGTTGTAGGCGTTTCCCAATTCTTGATTGCCTCGATCTTTGTGGGATCAACATGAATTCCATCCCCATTAACCACATGTCCAAGAAACTGGACTTCGCGTAGCCAAAACTCGCACTTGGAGAATTTGGCGTACAGTTGTTCTTTCTTTAGCAGCTCCAATATGGTTCTTAAGTGCTGTTCGTGTTCAGCCTTGGTTCTTGAATAAATCAAGATGTCGTCGATGAATACAATCACGAACTTGTCGAGGTATGGCTTGCAAACTCTATTCATTAGATCCATGAATACCGCAGGCGCGTTTGTTAAACCAAATGGCATCACGAGGAACTCGTAGTGTCCATAACGAGTCCGGAAGGCTGTTTTCTGGATACTTTCCTCTTGTATCCTTAGTTGATGGTATCCAGATCGAAGATCGATCTTAGAGTAACAACTTGAGCCTTGAAGCTGGTCGAACAGATCTTCGATTCTAGGCAGTGGATACCTGTTCTTGATCGTTAGCTTGTTCAATTCTCTGTAGTCAATACACATCCGAAAACTACCGTCCTTCTTCTTAACAAACAGGACTGGAGCTCCCCAAGGTGAGAAGCTTGGTCGAATAAAACCCTTGTCTAACAACTCTTGAAGTTGTGTCGACAGTTCCTGCATCTCAGATGGAGCAAGTCTGTAAGGTGCCTTAGCTACAGGCGCGGCGCCTGGAACTAAGTCGATGCGAAACTCGACTTGTCTCTGAGGTGGCAGTCCGGGTAAGTCTTCTGGAAAGACTTCTGGATACTCCCTTACGACAGGGATGTCTTCGATCCTTGGCTCGGCAGCCTTCTTATCCACGATGTGTGCCAGAAAGGCAACACATCCTTTCTGTAAACACTTCCTTGCCTTCAAACAGCTGATAATTCTCAATGGCGTCTCACGCTCCTCTCCATGTACAACAATGGTCTCACCATCATCAGTTGGAATACGAATCACCTTTTCGTGGCAAACTATCTCCGCTTTGTTGCCAGATAACCAATCCATTCCTACTACCACGTCGAAACTCCCCAATTGGACTGGTAGTAGATCCAAAGAAAACTCATGTTCTCCCAATTCTATCACACAACCTCTGATTACTTCGTTGGCTTCAACTAACTTTCCATTAGCCAATTCAATCGAATACGGAATATCTAACTTATTTGTGGCTAAACCAAGCATATCTTTAAATTCTAATGATACGAAGCTATAGTCGGCACCAGTATCAAATAAAACGGATGCATAGCGTTGATTGATAGGGAACGTACCGGTAACAACGTTGGGATCCTGGCGTGCTTCCTTTGCTCCAATCTGAAATACCCTTCCACGGGCTTGGTTCAATCCCGGGCAATCCTTTTTGAAGTGCCCAATGTCACCGCAATTGAAACATCCAAGTCTTTTACCACTTCCCGCACCATCCATAACTGGCGGGTTGTTCTGGTTAGCATTTCCGGCTTGATTGGCATTGTAGCCTCGATTATTCCCCTGTGGGTGACTACCAGAACCACCACGGTTGTTATTCCTATTTCCATATCCTCCCTGGCCTCCCCGGCCAGTACCAACCCAACAGGTGTCCTTAGAGTGACCACGTTTCCCACATGCTTCACATACTTTTAGCCCACAATGACCAGAATGGTGACGCTGGCAGGCACTACACCTGGGATGGGTGCCCATATACCCTCTTCCTTTCCTTCCACTGCCAGTCGTACCTTGAGCTGGCGTGCTTGGTGCTCCTCTCTTGCCATCACCGCTAACACTTTGTTTGAAGTTTGAAAACTTTCTTTTGTTACTTCCTGACGACTCGACATGAGTCTCTTTCTCCTTTGCCTTGACATCACCAAATTTGTTCAGACGAATCGCCTCTTCTGTTAGAGCCACGCTCAAATCAATGGCTTCTGTGATAGTTGCTGGTTTGGAGGAGGTTACCATGCTAATGATTTGGGGAGCCAAACCCCAAATGAAGCGCTCAATTCGCTTGTATTCAGGTGTAACCATGTAAGGAACCACTTGAGATAGGTCATGAAACCTCTGAACGTACTCTGCTACTTTCGGACCATCCATCTTTAAGTGCCAAAATTCAGTCTCCAACCTCTGAATTTCTGCGCGTGAACAGTACTTTCGGCGCATCAGTTCTTTCAATTCGGCCCAAGTCAGGGCGTAGGCGGCAGCTTCGCCTAGAGTTTGGACTTGTAGGTTCCACCATGACAGGGCTCCGTCTAGAAACAGCCCTGAAATGTACGTGACTTGTTGATCCTCAGCACACTTGCTCATGCGTAAGACGGAATCGGTTTTCTCAGCCCAGCGGGTAAAGGCAACTGCACCTCCTGTGCCATTGAAGTTAACTGGTTTGCAGTCTAAGAACTGCTTGTAGGTGCATCCTGCACGTATGTTAAACATGTGGTTGGCATTAGCATCACCGCTAAAATCTCCAACTAGTTCATGGTAGGTTCGAATGGCGTGGTATTACCGTGAGGTGGATTGTTATTGCCTTGATTAACACTTCCGCTCCCTCCTGGCTGAGAAGCTGCGTACTGTGCTATGGCAGCAGCAATGACTTGTTGTAGCTCTTCCTGAGTGGTAGGCATAGGCTGCTGTTGTCGTCTTGGTGGCATCTTTCTAAAAGATGTGTTCACGTTGGTCAGGACACAGTACAGTGTACGTATATAGTAATAATAATAGTATAATCACATAACATCTCATGTTATCACATATCACAAATATTAATCACACAACATCCCATGCCACATAATATAAACAAGTACTCAAGCGAATCCAAAATATGGTGAGAAAACTGCGATTGCCATATAAATGAGACCACATCATAAGTGTATACATACAATCATCAATCACTAGGGGCTACATCACCCCTGTCAAAAGCTACATCAGTATCAATACTACATCAAGTACATAACAAAAGTCAAATCATAATGTAGTCTCCCCAAAATGCTGTGCAAGTAAAAGCAATCGCCGACTTCTCACCTCGCCTACCCATGTGGCACCGATGAGCTCAAGCAGATGGTGGTGGAGGAGGAGGAAAACGGGTATAAAACAAACGGCGCATCTCTAACCAATCTGCCTCCATCGCCTGCTGCGTGCGAATAACGGAGGCAATCTGCTGCTCCAAAGTAGTAAGACGAGCAGCATAGTCAGGGGGTAATGATCGAAATGGCTGTAACGGAGAGGGTGCCTGACCATGGCACTGACATGGCCGAACTCTCTCGAGCTCCTGTAGTCGCTGCTCGTGCGACTCATGCTGGTAAACAAAAGACATCAGTACATCCTCAATGGTGTGGCCCACGTGGAATCTGTGGTATGGATCGGTGGGCGGCATAGGGGAAAACGGAGACCAAAGCAATGGCTCTCGTGTGGGGTCAAATGGTGCTACACCAAAAGGAGCTGTAGTAGGTGGAACAAAAGGCATCTGTGGTAAGAAAGGTATGGGCATAGGTACGTGCCCTGATGTGTGGGCTGAAGAGCCCTCTCCAGGCCCCGCTGGAGGTATGTACGTGGGAATCTGAAACGAAAAGTCAGCGTGTCTAGCGTCTGGAATCTGTGGGGGTAGTGGTGGGACGTCCTCATCAGCCGGGATCCACCCGTGCTGTGCCGGCTCGTCCGGAGGATCCATATGGGCAGCAAACAGAGCATGCTCAGGCTCTAAGGGAACAGGATCAAGTAAGGGAGCCATAACAGGGTCAACGGGTGCCAAGTGCTCAAATGGTGGGTCAACAGGTACAGCAACAGGGGGTATAGGATCAATGGGATCAATAGGGACATGATCGTCTGCAATCAAAGGAACGTCTAGGTGGGGATCAACCGCAATGGGCTCAAGGGGTATATCAGCATGCATAGGGTCATGCTCTGGTAACACATCAAGAGCAGCTGCCTGCTCAGGGGCAAGGGCAGGCTCCAAGTCATCGAATGCCATATCAAAGTCAAAATCAGGATCGATCGGGTCGAAAGGATCAATAGGATCAGCAGGATCCTCCATCATCTCGTCCATAGGGACAAACTCCAAATCACGGTCTGGATCAAAGCCTGGGGGAAACATAGGGTCTGAATCCCCCTCGTCGTCAGGATCATAAACAAGTCCCGGTACGGGAGCAACAGAAAGAGCCTGGTCCGAATCAGACTCGTGCGAAAAGTGCTGCGCACTAAGGGTATGTGTCGGTGCAGAAGCCACAGACTCCGAGGAGTCCTGGGCTGGGGAAAGTGCGGGTGCCTCCGCAGCCGGAGCATCTGCAATCGGTAATGGGGCAACAGCGGGTAGGGCCTCGCCCTGAACGTCCTCCATAGGCTCCACCTCAAACAAGTCGACGTCGTCCTCGTCGTCGTCGTATGGTAACTCCTGAACAGGGTAAGAAGCGAGGGGTATGGGAGCAGGGATCACTGCTAGTGGCAAATCCCCGGCCGGAATATCAACAGGGAGCCCATCGTCGCCATCAGGTAGGGCGAATGGCTGGAAGTCGTCATCGTCGGTACTGGTAAAGTCTGACGTGTACACCTCGTGCTCCGAGGACTCTAAATCATCTGACACTATGGGTCTGGGTCCGGTGGTGCCTGAACCTCCTGAATCTGACGAGTCCATGTACCTGTAACACAAACATAAGTGTGCACAAACTGTCAATCATATAATCAAATAATCACGTAAATCACCAAGTAAGCATTCCAATTATCCTCCTAGTCCCACTAGCCAACATTCCTAGTCCCACTAGTCAACACTTCTAGTCCCACTAGCCAACACTCCTAGTCCCACTAGTCAACACTTCTAGTCCCACTAGTCAATACTTCTAGTCCCACTAGATCAACACTCCTAGTCCCACTAGTCAACACTTCTAGTCCCACTAGACCAACACTCCTAGTCTCACTAGTCAACACTTCTAGTCCCACTAGCCAACACTCCTAGTCCTACTAGTCAACACTTCTAGTCCCACTAGTCAATACTCCTAGTCCCACTAGATCAACACTCCTAGTCCCACTAGTCAACACTTCTAGTCCCACTAGACCAACACTCCTAGTCCCACTAGTCAACACTCCTAGTCCCACTAGACCAACACTCCTAGTCCCACTAGTCAACACTCCTAGTCCCACTAGACCAAGCCTCAGCCTCCCGACTGGGCCTAAAATAATGAATAAAATGTGCTCAACATTTGTTTGTAAAAAGTTTTGGATTCTGGACTTAAGTGGTATGCAGTAAAAATGTTTTCGTGAGAGCCCTAGTGATCATAGTCTAGACTCAAGAATGAATCCTAGTTCGCTATGATCAGAGCTCTGATACCAAGCTGTCACACCCTGGCTTTGCGGAAGCGTGGTTAATTTTGGTGTGACTTCTTAATACCATAGCTTAATCATAACAAAGCTATATGAATTTAAAAACCATGCAAGTCATCATTAAGTTTAGAAATCAACATACAATACCATTGTCTTAGACATACGACCATAACCATGTTCAGTAAACATTACAACTTATAACAAACATAAACGAGGGTTAAGGATTGTGTCTTGTCCAGGTAAGAGAACACAACCCCTAATCCTTGATGACTTCATGAAGATTGCAGCGGGAAAACGTTCATACCGTGCCAGAATCCGTTTAATTTCCTGAAATACATGTGAGTTGAAAAATCAACAATAATGTTGAGCGAGTTCATGTGCAAGTGAGTAAGTAAAACACTTGTAAGTATAAAAGTTTCCTGGTATGTAGCAGTGTAAGAGGACTTGTGATCACCAATGGTTTGCAAGGCCATTAGCATGTCGTGAAATGCAAGTAAGTAAGACACAACCCTAGCCGATTTTGCGTTGGGTACCAAGTCACTCCGGATCCGTTCTGTTAGTCCTCCGAGAGGCCTGTTCTGTTGGACCGGGAGCTGGGCTCGCTACACCCAAATAGATCTACCGCTCGAGTCCCTCGGGGTTCTAACTACCCATTCACATGATCTAAACCTCCTTACGTAATTCATACCGTGTATAAAGTACTTGTAAACAAAGTAACATGTATTTCACCCCCGCAGTTAAGAAAACTGAAAACAGTTAGAGAAAAGGGGGACATGAACTCACAGTGGGTGCGTAAACTCTATCAAGCGTCTCTGAAGCAGTAAGCTGTGCAACGACCTACAAGTGCTAATGCTATTAGACGGACGGCCGTGCTTTAGCTTTACAGTTTATGTTTGCGGGAAATAGTTAGACAACTATTTCGTGTTACATTTTGTATATGCTTGATAGTTATTTCTCCTTCCCAAGGATGGGGGATACAATACATGTGCGTAAGTTACGTTTTATCAATCTTGTGGTAATGTAATTACCGGTGTAACTTATATGTTTGTGGAAGCGTTCGCAAAGTTTTGGAATCATTAACGCTTGTAAATATTATTTTCATTCTAAAATAATATTTAAGTGTTTCACAAAATAATCATAAACAGTGTTGTGACAAATATATTTATCACGTTAATCTTTGTGAAAATCCCACCTCCGAATGTTTAGTAAAATATAGTGCTGGCGAAATTTATGTTTCGAAAGTATGTCCAAAAATAGTTGTAACACTTGTTGTGTAAAAAGTCTAAGTGTTAGGTTTTTAGAAAATTTCGCCAGAGTTTCCTCTGTAACTGGAGGTGGCCACGCTTTCAAGCGTATCATTTTCTTTTGACAAATCAACTCAATCAACTTCTTTATTCACTCAAACAATTTCCGACACATCAAACTAGTCAACAAATATGTAGATTTGCATAATCGCATGAACTTGTAGTTTTTCCGAATCTATATTATAAATCCCATTTATATACGTAGATCTTTATATAAAGTACTTTCAATCTTGTAAAAACCTCGTTTTTAGAGAAGTCCGACTTTACAACTTCTAGTTATTTTTCCCAAAAATAGTCATTTTGTCGAAATATGCGTCACACAAGTATTTACACACTCGTGTGTTCTAAATATCATTCTTATCATTGTAAGATCCGTTTCTTTAAAAACATGATTTCTTTAAAGTGTGGTCCTTTGAAGATACCACTTGCGGATACGTAGATCCACTAGTTTTAAACACCATTTTACCGGTTAAACCACTTTTACACAAGTAAAATATTTCTTTACAAGTTCATGTCTCTAAAATGTGGTAGTGTTTCATCTTTAACCCTTGTATCTTTCAAAAACAAGCTTATGTGATGATACGTGATTTTTACAAAGTCGGGTTAAACGAAGATTCGAGTTACCACATTATAGATCGGGTCACAATAAGCACAAATTCCAAGTCCTACGTCTTTTACACAAGTTATATGCTATTAACCATCATTTTAGTGATTTTACTAGACTTTAAAGGTTCAAAACGCGTGTTTACGATATTTAACCGACGAAAGTTCTTTTAACCACTTTAGATGAGTGTAAGAACAAGTTTTAAAGGTTATACCTCTAGCTCAAGGCTAGGGAAGAGTTGTGACGAAAACCGCGTGGATAAAAGCCAACGAGAGTGGTCCTTCGCGTTCCGCTTGCACCAAAGCTCCTTATATGTGATCTTGGATGTGTGTATGATGTTGGAATGATGAAGACAAGATCGAAAAGTATGATGGTGGTGTGTAGGGTGTTCGGCCGAGAGCTAGGTGAGGGAGGGAGAGAGTAACTTTGTGTTGTGGTGTTTAGTGAATAAGCTCTTGTGGTTAGTGTGTGTATATATAGGCAAGTTCAAGGTCCATTACCCATTGGTTAGTATGTTCACTAGATACTAGACAACATGATCATCCAAGATTACAAGGTACAAGGTGTTGCCCCCTAGGCAACCGAATCGGTTTGGGGGGGGGGGGTCCATGGTTCGATTTTAAGTAGGTGGTTAGGAGACTTTGTTTAGTTAAGTAGTTTAACTAAGTATCTAACTTAGTTAGTTGCATGTTACACATTATGGCGGGTGTTAGGGTAATCAGGGACCCTAACTGGCTCAGAAAAAGAGTAATAATAAAAATAGTGATGTTTTTATGTTCCGGGTAAAGTCCGGGTGTTCGGTTGGATAGTAATCCGTTAAAGTGTTACAAAAGACTTTAAAGTGTCGTTATTACATCTTTAGTGACACAATTTGTTTTCCCGACACTTTAGAAAGTGTCTAGTAATATTTTCTCATTTTTGGCACTTTACTAGTCAGCTAGAAGCTGGTTAAATTATTTAAAGTGCTGTGTTTGGTACTTAAAGTACGTTTTTGGCACATCCGAATCAGTGTATCTTATCCCCTAGAGACGCGGTAACACAACCCTTATATCCTACACTCACTACCAGTGTAGCCAAAATATATGAGGCTCTTAACAGGCCTTGAGGCAGTAATTGCCTGATGCTGGTTATATCAGCATGTTCACTGTGTATCCGTTTAGTGCTACTGTGCTTTTTGTGCATCATGTTTGTCACTAGGGTTCAGTATGTAGATAGTGTAGTGACAGCAAATAAAGTATGATGCAAGTAAGTGCATGTATCAGTATGCAGGTAGCAGTTTATCAGCTAGTTTCAATCAAGCACAGTAATTAAGCAGTAATCAATCATTAATTAAGTTGTACGGATACCTGGTTTTGTGCGGGTTGTCACACTTGGCATGTGCGGCACTTCACACCAGCATGATGATGTAGGCCACATTGGTTGCACAAGGGTGCAGTTCCTTTGTAGGGTTTCCTGGCAGGGGGTTGAGCTGGTTGGTTGGGGACGGCTTGATCATTGTGAGCGACCACGGCGAAGTTCTGAGAAGCCTTTCGCTTCTTTGACTTCTTAGAGGATCTAGTCTGTTCATCCATGGTCTTTGATTCCTCGATTGGTTTCGATTCCTCGACCAGTTTCTTGTCACCCTTTCGGAAAAGCTTACGTTTCCTGATCTGCGATTCAGTCAAGGTTGCAGATAACTCAATGGCCTGCCTAACAGTAGTAGGGTTGCTACCAGTCAAAATGTCTTGTATTGAGTCGGGAAGGCCATCAATGTACTTTTCGATCGCCTTATCCAAAGGCGTGACCATGTTTGGGCATAACAGACTTAAATCCTCATAACGGTCCGTGTAGGCTCGATGTTCACCGCTGTCTTGCTTAAGATCATCAAATTCCCTTTCCAAAGCCCTGATCTCGTGACGAGGACAAAACTCCTTCATCATGAGAGCCCTAAGTTCGGCCCATGTCTGTGCTAGAGCAACTTCTGCACCACGATCTCTCATAACCCCATTCCACCACGTAAGGGCTCTCTTCTGGAACACACTCGAAGCAAACTCGACCTTGCGATTGTCAGGACACTGCACATGGCGGAAAGTATTCTCAATGCTCTCGAACCATTGAAGAAGCCCAGTCGCTCCCTCAGAACCACTAAACTTGAGTGGTTTCGCCGAGTTAAAACTCTTGAAGTTGCACGGACCATTGTTGTTGTTGGCTTGATTCCATAGAGCAAAGAGGTTTGGGAATTGAGCAGCCATTTGCTGCGCAATGATTTCTGCCAATTCGGCAGTCGCTATCTGGCTTTCGCGTCGAGGAGGCATTCTAAAAGAGGAAACATGAAAGGAAACGAGTGAGAGAAGTAAACGAAAAGAATGAGATGAAACAAATCTGAGGAAAGCAATGGATAGTGGTCATTTGTTTGTTACTACAAAGCAACAAACGACCCTGTGAAAAGTAAATAGGTCAAAAATAATGTATTGCGAAGATATGCTCGCCTATAAGTGAACACTCATCCCAAGAATTCCCAGGTAAGCACAACTGGTCTCGCGTCTGATGAGATGTATACGAAGTGCTTGCCTAGACAGAAAACCCAGAATACAGGCATTCACCCTTCCAGTTTGCACGTGTTCACATTATTTAAAACCCAAAACCTTGACGAGATTTTGAAAACTCAAAGGGGTTCAAAATCTTATAACAGAGGGTTCAAAACCTTGTAATAAATCATCCTAGAACAGATGATTAGTTTTCAAAGCGGTTTTGAGATTTATGTTCTTGTTGTGGTCGTCGCCTAAGGATAGGTGACAGTATTGTTTTATGACTAAACGCAAGTAAACTCGCGTTAGGGTCCTAAGAAGGTTATAGACTAGGTCAAAGCATTACTAATTACTAATAACCTAATTCCCTATAACCATTGGCTCTGATACCATCTTTTCTGTCACACCCCGACCACGTAGAACATACGAAACGTGGCGGAAACATCGGGGAGTGTTGTAACAGAATTTAATGTTTCAAATCCATGGCAATTGAAGTTTCGTTTTATTAATTAAAAGTGATACAATGTCTAATCAAACAAGGAAAAACAACATAATTAACTAGTCTTGCATCTTTTATTGTCACTAAAGCCCAAGTCTGCCTATATGTATCTTGATCATCTTATGCAACAGCTCCTGAAAAACACATGTGAAAATAGGTACGTCAGCATAAAAATGCCTGTGAGATACATAGGTTTTGTGAAAATAGGTTCCATGACTTATGTTTGAGAAAATGTTTAGTCATGAACCTTGTAATTTGCTTTGTTTTGTAAATCATTTGAAAATCGATAAGATCAGATGATATGTATAAATAAGTAAATAATGTATGGTTAAATAAATGACCATCTAAGATGAGTTTGTATAAGATAAGTTGTTTGTAAAACAATGTCTTGTGAAAAGTATGTTATTTGTATAAAACGTTCTATGTCTCAAACTGAAATGATTCAAATAACGCTACAATATGTAATACCATACAAACACTTATATATAGGAAGTACCAGCGGCGTATCCACCATGCTTGTATCATATTACACACGCATCGTTACTTAATCACTTAATCAAACCAAACTAATGTCAAAATGTCTATGTCAAATATCCATGTCAAATGTCTATGTCAAAATATCATGTATGGCAAGTGAAATGTCTCAACTAAACCATATACACAAGAACAAAGTATTGAAGTAAAACTTGGTTTAAATCAAAGTTATGTTTTGTGGGAAATGCATGATCAAATGTCAATCATGTTAAAATGTCTATGCCGAAATGTCTATGTCAAATACGGTTCACACGGTTCACAGATACAAACGGTTCACAGATACAAACGGTTCACAGGTACAACGGTTCACAGATACAAACGGTTCACAGGTACAACGGTTCACAGATACAACGGTTCATAGATACAACGGTTTAAAATGTAGTATAATGTGTTCACATGCTGGATGAGCATATGCAACAAAATGCAATGTAAAACAATGTACTAAGTAATGCACACAATGGGCACACCTAGCAGGAAATGTCATGTAAAACAATGTACTAAGTAATGCACACAATGGGCACACCTAGCATAAGATGATATGAAATCATGTACTATAATGTACTAATGAACATAGTAAGTATATGATGTCAAAACAGGAAAACATGAAAGTAACAAGTAGGCACATGTGTTCCACCCCAAAACAGTTTGGAAAACAGTAAAAGAGGGATCTATGTACTCACCTGGGATTGCTCAGTAGTCCTTGAGTGACAACTAAACAATGCTAGAGATCGCGGATATCAAACGGCACCTAGTATAGGTAGCTACATTAATAAACCGGACCTAAATCGGAGGATCGGGTAGCATTAGGGTTTGTAAACCAAACGAGTGTAGAGACTCGTGTCTTTTGGTTTAACAAAGCCTACATACTAAATGAAACTTAACCTAAGTGTCTACGACCCATTACGACCCGTTTAGGTAGCTTATGCTACTTTAACGCGTCGTTCGCGTGAAACGCGTTCGGACCGCCTAACTAGCCCTATGACAAGTGTTATATGCCTAAACATATTACATAATCAGTTATGTGACAAAGGTTTAGGTTACATATGCTTAATTACCAATTATACATGAAAAGGGTATTCTGGTAATTTACCTAAGGCATATAAACTACCTATCATACAACTACTTAAACGATGTGACCATAGGGTATAACCTCGGAAGGTTATTCCCTACCTACTATGGTCACCTAATGTGTTTGGTCGGATCCTAATGATCGACCAAACTGGGTCGGGTTCGAAGGTATAGGCGATTTATTAGATCGCCTACCCTACGACCCTAGACAACGTGGTAGTCAGTGGGCATAGTCCCAAGGGACTATGACCAACGTGATTACACTCACGTTGCGAAGTTCAAACGAACTTCGCATTGACCATTACTGGTCAACGCTGAAAGTCAAACAAAGTTTGACTTTCTGACTCGAAAAGCAGTAAAATAAGGAAAAGAACGAAAGAATACTTACCCAGGGTCCCCGAATGCTAACCCAGATCAAAATAGCTCAGGTATGAAACGAAGGTTCCAACTTAGAGTCTTTTCAATCAGATTTGTGGGTTTTTAAGCCAAAGGGGGGTGGGTATTTATAGATAAAGTAGAGACGCTAGGATCGTTTCTTGAATATCGTGCCACGATCCGAGCCGTACACTTGTCACAAAGGTTATGGAGCCACATATGCTCCTAATCTTAGTGATTAAGCAAGTTGCAAACATGTGGTTGTGGTTAATCAGCTGAAATCTGATTGCAAATACACTTAATCTGGTCAGGTTAGGCAGTCGCGTAGCGCTAGTGCAAAGGCACTATGCAGTCGCGCTACGCTAGCACCTCCCTGTTTCAGAAATGTTTCAAAAGTGGCAGAAATGGTCCCTGCACGTGTTTAAGGCCTTTTTCGATGCGTTTGAACCCCGTTAACCTCATTTCAAGGATCTAAAATGAAGTTAAAGTATAGGGAACTCAAAACATGCTCAAAAATATGTCGGATGTCGGTTCGTTTGGTCGTACGATCGCGATGTTCGCTTAATTACGACGGAATGCGCATAAGCGCGAAAAACGATCCAAATGACGCGACGAATGGATTTTTCTTATGGAGAACACTAAAATATAATATAGTCATGCTTACATAAATTTTTGGATGTCCGGATGTATTCAGAACGTAAGTTATGCGCGAAAATGCAAACTTGTGCACTTTTTGACACTTTTAGTCCCTGAATGACCCAAAAGTTTATTTTAGCACACCGAACCCCTCAAAGCCTATTTCTAAGCTATGTAAAGGATATATATGGTATGTTTAACTTATGGTCATGTTCCGGAATGTCTGTTACAGTTCAAATTGGCATACTTTCGCAGTTTGTCAACTTTAGTCCCTGTAAGCGAATTAACTTGTTTTTGTCATACCAAAGCCTTCAAAACTTATTTCTAAGTTATGTAAAGGTTATTTAAGGTATGTTAAGCCTATTTCACTATTCCGGAGTGTTCGTTGCATTAAACTGGTTATATTTACGCATTAGTGCGCGTATAACCTTCCAGAAAGCGATTTAGAGCTTGAAATCGAACAAGAATTGATATGTGTAAACGATACACATATTTTTACAAATCCCAAGTATGAAATACAATATTTCACTGGTTGGGAATTTGTTTGATGGTTGAAATGACACAGGTGTTACACCGAGTACACATGAGGTTTTCCTGCAACAAATCATGCAAACTTTGAAAATTAGGAAAACTGCCTCCCGAGGAGGATGATTGGCCCGGATCACCGTGGGGTGGGTATTGGTACTGATGATGTTGCGGAGCTGGGAGGACGAGTGCTTCTTGCGGGTTCCATGCATGACCTTGCATCCTTTGAAAGGTTACCGTCCCGTCTTCTGCCTCATAAACCAGGTTCATCGAGCGGCATATGTGAATATCCACCGTACCCGACCATGGGCTCTTCTCAAATGACCTCGGAATGTGGGCGAAGTGCCTGAAGAGACGGTACACCCACCCCCCGAAGAAAATAGGAGTTGGTGCACTAGCAAGGCGGTTGTGATGCATGTTTCGGAGCATAAGGAACGGAACATCGAGCGGCCTGCGGTTGTGAATGCAATGGAGGACAAGCAAATCTCTTAACCCAACGACGCCACCACTGTCATGCCTTTGGCTAAGAGAGTAGCCGAGGAGCCTATGAATGTATCTGTAAAGCGGATCCCTCAGCTTGGTACTCTTAGTGCTGCTTGGATTGTAGAACCCTTCCCCAATCTGAGCCCACATGGCTTGGCGCTCGTTGTCTTCGATCTCTCTTAATCCCCCTCCGCATACAACCCGATAATCGACCCGAATTGTGCCATGGAGATCGAATACCTCGTTCCGCCACACCTGAATGACACCCCTTCATTATCGAACGGGTCGCACCTTGAAGTGAATGCAAAGGTGCTGTAGAATTCCAAGGTGCATTCATGGACGGAACGGAGTCGGGTTGTTAGCGCGACTCTGAGTGGTCCCGTGACAATGTTATTGAAACGGTCAATTTGATTCACCATGGTTAGTAGTTCTGTGCATGCCTGCCTTGGGTATTCCTCCGGCCTTGTTTGAAGAAGCTCGTATCGAGCTCTTGCATCTAGCTCTTGCATCTAGCTCATTGGCGTTGAATCTAGTAAACTTCCTGGCCATCTGCAAGAATACACCAAAAGTTAGCATGAAACAGAAATATTTTCGGACAAAACTGCAAACAGCGGGCTGGACACGACCCCGTGCCCAGTGGACACGGCCCCGTGTCCAGGGGTCTGTTACTCTAAAAATCCCATTTTTCGACCCGGTTTCGAAAACTTGAAAATTTTTGAACCAATAGGTGCGGTTTCCCCCGAAAATGAAACCCTAAGTGCCGTTTTTTCCCAAAATACCCCGTTTACCCTATCAATTTTATCTTTTTCGGTTCAAGAACAAGGGTTTGGGGTTTTTGTAAGAAATCGGGTGAATCTATGAACAATACAAGTGTATTTACTTCCCTTAACACTAATCTAACTAAATGCAAACAGATTTAGGCAAAAATTTTAGGTTCGATTCGGATGAACATCAAGAACCCTAGATTTTTTTCCCAAATTTGTGGTGTATTAACTACATGCAAGTAACTAATCTAACTACTAAGAGTGACAAAATCATACCTTGATGTTGTTAGATCGGTAAGAGACGTTGGAATTTCGGGAAAAATCGCCTAGAACCAGAGCTTTCGTGGGGAAACGGGGCGTGTGGAATGAAGAAACTGTTTTGAAAAAGGGGTTTAATCCCGTCTGCAGCGCGAACACGGCCCCGTGTCCAGCGGACACGGCCTCGTCCCGAGCTCTCTTTTTTTTTTTCGTGCGCGTGTGAGTGCCCCATTTTCCATAAGCTATGGTTGAGAAAACTTACCGCTTTATTTTGCCGCCTCAATCGTTCGTAACTTACCAGGCATGATGTTTTTATTCTTCCATGGTTTGAAGCGAGATCTCTTCTTCCTCATCCTCAATAAATCCTTGATAGAGTTTCAGCCGTTGGCCATTGACTTTAAATGGTGGTCCACTTCGAGGTTTAATTTCTACTGCACCGTGTGGAAAAATATGGGTGACGGAAAAAGGTCCTGACCACCTAGACTTTAATTTACCAGGAAACAATCGAAGTCGTGAATTAAACAAAAGAACTAAATCTCCTACCCGAAATTCATTAGGTTTAATATGTTTGTCATGCCAATTTTTCATTCTTTCCTTATAAATCTCAGAGTTTGAGTATGCATAATTCCTAAGTTCGTCTAATTCATTTATTTGACAAAATCGATTTTTACCAGCAAATTCTAGATCTAAGTTTACATTTTTGATTGCCCAGTAGGCTTTGTGTGCAATTTCTACTGGCAAGTGGCAACTTTTTCCATAGACTAGCTTATATGGGGTTGTACCTATCGTTGTTTTATAAGCAGTTCGAAAAGCCCATAAAGCATCATCTAATTTATCAGCCCATTCCTTTCTATTTAACCCTACGGTCTTCTCGAGTATTCGTTTTAACCCTCTATTGGTCACTTCGGCTTGTCCGTTTGTTTGAGGGTGATAAGCTGTCGAAACCCGGTGATAGACCCCATATCTCGTTAAAATTTTTTCAAGTTGATGATTACAAAAATGGGTACCTCTATCACTTATTAATGCTTTAGGTGTGCCAAAACGAGAGAATAATTTTTTCAGAAATCTTACCACTACTCTTCCATCATTTGTTGGAAGTGCTTCGGCCTCGGCCCATTTAGACAGGTAATCTACTGCCACAAGTATGTATTTGTTTCCTTTCGATGGTGGGAAAGGTCCCATAAAGTCGAGCCCCCACACATCAAAAATTTCACAAACAAGAATGCCATTTTGTGGCATTTCATTTTTGGAAGAAATATTACCTGTTCTTTGGCAAGCATCACATGTCTTTACAAGATTTTGGGCATCTTTATAAATGGTTGGCCAATAAAATCCTGAATCAAATACCTTTCGTGCGGTACTGGCTGCACCATGATGTCCTCCGTATGGACCTTCATGACAATGGCGGAGAATTCTTCGTGCTTCACTACCATGTACGCATCGTCTGACGAGTTGGTCGGCACACATTTTGAAAAGATATGGATCTTCCCAAAAGTAGTGTTTCACATTGGCAAAGAATTTTTTTCTTTGATGATGTGGCCAACCTTTTGTGACTATTCCGCTAGCTAGGTAGTTAGCGAAGTCGGCGTACCATGGTTCTTCCTTAAATTCCACCATTTCCAGGGATTCAGTTGGAAATTTTTCGTTGATTTGCTCGTCCCTGGTTGCCTCCAAAGCTGGGTCTTCTAAGCGTGAAAGATGATCTGCTGCGGTATTTTCTGCTCCTCTTTTGTCTTTGATTTCAATGTCGAATTCTTGTAGGAGTAGAATCCACCTAATCAAACGTGGTTTTGCGTCTTGCTTCTTAAAGAGATATCGAATGGCTGCATGGTCTGTATAGACTATAGTTTTAGAAAGGACAAGATAAGAACGAAATTTATCAAAAGCAAATACCACAGCTAGTAACTCTTTTTCAGTTGTTGTGTAATTTTCTTGTGCATCGTTAAGTGTTTTACTAGCATAATATATTGGGTGGAAATGCTTTTCTTTTCTCTGTCCCAAGACAGCTCCAACTGCAAAGTCACTAGCATCACACATGATTTCGAAAGGAAACTTCCAATCGGGTGCTATCATGATAGGTGCATTGACTAGCATCTCCTTTAGGGTTAGAAATGCTTGATTGCAATCTTTGTCAAAGATGAAAGGAGCATCTTTTTCAAGTAATTTTGTTAGAGGCCTTGAGATTTTTGAAAAGTCTTTGATAAACCGCCTATAGAATCTGGCATGCCCTAGGAAACTTCTAATAGCTCTTACGGAGGATGGAGGAGGTAATCTAGAAATGGTATCTATTTTGGCTCGATCCACCTCCATTCCTTCGCTTGAGATTTTGTGACCGAGTACTATCCCTTCCGTTACCAT
>JARYGA010028089.1:0-16069 GCA_030545235.1 Helianthus tuberosus | reverse complement strand
TAGAGCCCAAACAGTTGCAAGTGCACATCGAGTGTGCGATTGGGTTACGCTTGTGCGTCCCGTAAACAATATGCAAGCCCAATACAGTTAACCCGCTGACCAAGTATACAGCCCAAAACTAATAACCATTTTAAGTGTGCGGCCCATTTATTTTTATGTGAACTTAATGAATTGTGCGGCCCATTACTCTTGCAAACAAACCAACTAATCAGCCCAACCGTATTAGCGTGATACTGGGCCAACTCATGCAGCCCAAAATGACTTAAACCATCCAATTGTTTGTGTGTAAAAACCCCCTTTTCCTAGTTAATGTTTTCACCCCTATTCCCTGTTTCTATATGATCGATCCTATTCATTATTTTATGGGACCAGATTGTTATTTTATTCCTCTATGATTCACTTATATAACCCTACTACCCCTTCGGCTCACTACCCGAACAGATTGACCTCAATACAAACATCATCACATAGTTAGGCTCATGCATTATCCATTATGAATATCAATCTTGATCAAAACATCTCATCATGATGATACATGGCAATTCTGAATCATATTGAACCGAGATTGGCATGGCAAATCATAACAATCTACACATGTGATTAATAACAATTAACAAGAACTAAATCATATTTTTCATCTTGTGTTACGATATAAATATTGGCCATAATCAAGAACTATAGTCATGAAATCAGTCAAGTTAATTGGTTCAAACCCAAAAATTCCAACAACAAGCATGTTTCATCGATTACTAACCACATCAATTCAGTTTACGACTTGCAAGATATTTAAGCTAATAATGAATGATCATTTATCTCACATAATACACATGCAAAACATTAATAAATTGCACACATATAACAATCATATGTTCCCTGACAATTCACATGCAAACTTGAAACATAATGGCCGACAACATGAAGTGATTATTATCAATTTGGATGCCCTTTCAATACATATCACATGTGCTAAGGTTACAAGATATTGGGTCCACAAAAACAAAGCAAATAATGATATAATTTTACTAACCGAATCATTCGATCCACTAGGAGAATGCCTCAGGGGGGGTCTCCTGCCGCACGTACGTAGAGTAGGGTAACAGTAGTGATAAGCAAGCATATCTATGCATTTAAATAAATGAACAAGGGTTTGGGTTTGGGCGATTACACTAAAATCGGAATGGGCCTGAGCCCGCTCACTTGAGCCGCCAACCCACCTGTTGCTTTTGTTTTGAGTCGGTACAAACACCCAAAAGGGGTGGCCAAGCTTCAGGTTTAAAGGACCGAGTTTGGGCTTCGAGTGTGTGAGCCAAGAGGTGTGTGCCAAGATGTCCAAATGAGCCCAACATGTGTGTGTTAAACAAGTTCGTGACCCAAGTGTATCAATTACATTCGCAGTTCAATTCAATTAGTCACCTAGCTTAATTTAGCGACACATAAAACGTTTAATGATTCCTAGCATAGCAAATTAATTATGTTCACATAAACATTTAGTGGTGCACGGGATAGACAAATAAACGTAGAGACACACGTCAAAGGTTGTGGAATATTAAGTAGTGCTATCCTCGGTTATTCAGGTTGTCACAATTAAATAATAAAAATTTATATCTTTATGAACCTCGTATATTGTGCGGGTTAAATAAATGTAATTTTATATGTCAAATAATAAAAAAATTATATCTTTAAAAACCATGTGTATTACAAAGATTAAATAAATGTAATTTTGTATACTAAATACTAAAAACGTCGTATCTTTAAAAAAACCCGTATATAATCGGGTTAAATAAATCCACCAAATAATAAAAAAATTACATCCTTAAAAACCCCGTATATTACACATGTTGAATAGATCTAAAAGAGAGTTATATCTTTAAAAACCATGTGTATTACACAAATTAAATAAATGTAATTTTGTATATTAAATACTAAAAACGTTGTATCTTTAAAAAACCCATGTATAGTGGGGTTGAAAAATCTACCAAATAATAAAAAAAATTATATCCTTAAAAAACCTCGTTTATTACACGTGTTGAATAAATCTAATTTTACATAGCAAATGATAAAAAGTTATATCTTTAAAAACTTCGTGTATTACACGGGTTATATAAATGTAACTTTGAATAGTAAATAATAAAAAAATTATTTTTAAAAAACCCCGCGTTTTACACGAGTTGAATAAATATAATTTTGTATACCAAAAAATAAAAAAGTTATATTTTTAATAAATTAGGATAACATTTAGTAATAATTTATTATTTATATATTTAATATAAGATAATTAGGAAAGAGAGGTATTTGTTTTAAAAATATATTAAATTAACAATTTAGATTTGAGGATAATATTTTATTAAAGTATGATAAGATTTAATATTAATTTATTATTTATTTATTTAGTTAATATAAGATAAGTATAGATTTGAGGATACCTCCAATGAATGACACGAGTCCAAAAGTTGGTTTCTTTTTTATAGTAGATAGATTGTTTGCGGATAAGAAAACCGCTAGCAGTTCAACACGTAACACGTTAAATTATCACAGTCTGTCAGAGGAATCATAAGTTATTTAAACAACAAAAATCTTTGTAGAAGCTAAAGTTACTAGCGGTAGGGAGGTTAAGTTTTCCGGTGTAGAGGTTATTCCCAGCGCTTGTTCAATACCCTACTGTCCCGGCCTCCTCACCCATAACTTTTTTCTACCATCCCTACAAGCTGAATCGCAGTGGCGGTGATGAGGGTGTGCAGGGAGGACCCTTACACAGGGCCCGTAATTTCGAGGGGCACGTTCTTTTTAACAAATATCCGATATATATATATATATATATATGAGTAGGAGTTTTGCGGAAAGTGTGTTTTTCCTAGAAAGTCTAGGAAGCGATCTGGGCCCTCCGATTGGTGTTTTTAATGGCTTAGATCAAATGGATGGCATTTTCGTAATATCTGAGTTATATAATTAGAGACTTTTAATATAGTGAGGGTATTTTGGTAATTGGAAGTGTTTTAAATCAGTCAAGAAACTGCCATATCAATAACCAATCCCTAAAATCATGGGATTTCCCCTCTTTCTCTATCTCTCTCTCCCTAACCGCAACCAAAGAAGAACCAGCCATATTTCCTGCAAATATTCTTCTCCGATTGGTCATATATCGGTTACTTCGAGGTATAAGCCGATCATGACGTCATCAGGCACGCCTTCTGTTTGACAGTTGATCAGTGTTGTTGATGTTGCTGACGGTTGTCGTTCAAACAGTAGTCGGAATTGTTGGTCAGCCGGTGATGTTTCCCTATCGGTTGTTGTTTTTCATATTTGTTTCAATTTTTTTATCTATCATTGAATCGGGTTCTTATTTTTAGTCAATGGACCTCAATGCTTGACATCTTAGAGTGGGCTCTAGATGTAATTGGGGTTACCTACAAACGTCTTGATGGCAGTACCTACAGATGTAATTGTGTTTTAAAATGACATCTGAATATGTTGATGATGGCAGTGTGTTTTAAGGTTTATGTGTTTTACCATTTTAATGTTGATGATGACAGTGTGTTGAAGACGAAGACACTAGGTTGCGTTGAAGACGAAGACACTGACAGTGTGTCCAGCAATCTGCTTACTGTTAAAACACAATGTCAAGAAATATGCTTGCTGTTAAAACACAGTGTCAAGAATCCTCCAGGAATCTGCTTGCTGTTAAAACACAGCGTCAAGAAATCTGCTTGCTGTTAACACACAGCGTCAAGAAATCTGTTTGCTGTTAAAACACAGCGTCAAGAAACACAGCGTCTTGTATGATTTAAATTGAAACTGTCAATTTGATTTAAATGGAATATTTAGTTTCCATAATTTTCTGGTTAGTTAGTTATCCAAATAAAATAATCCATAATTAAAATAATATTCAAATTACACAATTGCCCTTTTAGTTAAAATCCTTCAATGCCACATGTAGCGTTCTTATTGCTTCCTAGACTTTCTAGGAAAAACACACTTTCCGCAGGAACCCTACTCATATATATATATATATATATATAGGGTGGGAGTTGGCTACAAAGTCCATTTTCCTACAAAGTGTACAAAGTCATAAAACACCACAATTTCAGCTATAAAACACACTCAAAACGCACAAATAACAAAGTGAAGATTAGCAAAACGCCATATTTGTGGGTTTTGTGTTGTGTTTTGGATGATAAGGCTTTTATTATTCAATGACAAACATTAGTGTGTTTTATGTTGATTATCATGTTGTGTTTTATATTCACAGTTCTGCGATAATGTGTTTGAAGTTTTTATGGACAGTTAGGGTTTGGATATTGTGTTTTACTGATCTTCACTCAGTTATTTGTGGGTTTCAAGTGTGTTTTATGGCTGGAATTGTGATGTTTTATGACTTTGTACACTTTGTAGGAAAAATGGACTTTGTAGCCGAACCCCACCCATATATATATATATAGAGAGAGAGAGAGAGAGGAAGGTTAACATACATTACGGCTTAACGTACATCACGTACGACAGGTAATTACACACGTTCATTTTAAAATCACGCACATTATAACTCAAAAATCCAAAATCACTCTTGTTGAAACACAATAATCACGCATATTGAAAACATTAATCACGCATGTTATAGAACAAATTACGCACGTTGTCGTACGTGAAGTACGTTATATATATAGGAGAAGGATCCGTTAGGAACCACCCTTTATTGCGAGAACCGCGAGAACCAGTGTGAGCACAAACAGTAAAACCTAAAAAAATCTAAAAAAACACCCAAAAAATTTTTTCTTTTTTTTTTTTGGAAAAATCGCTATATTTCGTTGATAATAAAAAAATTCAACAAAAAAAATTCAAGTAACAGTTATCCATGCACATGTGCATATGTATCATTTCTTTGACAAATTCCGTAATTCATTACAAATATTAGACAATTGCACTTTCATTTACACTACCACGTGTAATACATTACTTTTTACGTTAACAATATTAGAAATGTACATGTGCATCTATATGTATCAACATAAAATAAGGTGTTTTGGTACACCACTTTGAATATATTTTCTCTTTCATCTATCATTCCATCCATAATACACAAACATGCACATGTGCATTTTTGTCATTTCTTTGACAAATTCCATAATTCATTACAAATATTAGACAATTGCACTTTCATTTACACTACCATATGTAATACACTACTTTTAACATTACCAATATTTGAAATGCACATTTGCATCTATATGTATCAACATGAAATAAGGTGTTTTGGTACACTAGTTTGAATACAATTTCCCTTTCATCTATCATACCATCCATAATACACTACTATTACCTCCTACCATCCATAATACAATACCATTACCTTCTACCATCCATAATACAATACCATTACCAATATTTTCACTTTATCACATGCATATAAACACCATTTATATCATCCAATCAACATAATACATCATAAATTGACAACTATAACCAAACCATCAACCTCTAGATATAACTAACCAAAAAACATGTATATGGGCCTACTTCTCCATTCAAAATCACAAACTTTTTGTACCAAAACACGTTATATCATGGTTATACGTAATGATGCACATGTGCATTTTGAATATTGGTAATGTAAAAAGTAGTGTATTATGGATGGTATTGTAAATTAAAGTGCAATTGTCTATTACTGATAATGTATTACGGAATTTGTCGAAGTAATGATACATATGCACATGTGCATGGATGACTGTTACTAAAAAAAAGGTTTTTTTTGTAACTAAATATAGCGATTTTTTATAAAAAAAAATATTAAATTTTTTTTTGAGTGCTTTGTTGATTTTTTTTAGATTTTATTTTATGTTCACATTGGTTCTCGCGGTTCTCGCAATAAAGGTGGTTCTCAAATGAACCTTACCCTATATATATATATATATATATATAGTGGAGGGTTCAAATGAGAAAAACAAATTTGTAAGAAGAAAAAAGAAAAAGTTTCAACCAATAAGAATGCTTCATTTTACTTTATTTAATATTTGCATTTAATTTTAATATAAGGGTATATTGGTAAACTTACATAAATAATTAATTTGTATTCTTTCTCTTTAACAACTAACTAAATTAAATTTGTAACTTCATTTCAAAATATATACTTTTTCCAAATTAAAAAAAACAACTTAATTTAAAGTGTAGAATACATTACTAGTTGTGTAGGATAAATTACGAGTTGTGTTGGATATATTTCGAGGTGTGTATGATAAATTTCGACTGTGTAGGATAAAATTCTATAATGTGTAGGGTATATGTAGGAAAATTTTGATATGTGTAGGTTTTGTAGATTATATGTAGAGAAAAATGCCCGGATAGTCCCTGTGGTTTCGCCTTTTTTCACCTATAGTCCTCAACTTTCTAAAATTACCTGAATAGTCCCCAACTTTTCATTTTTTGTTCCCGGATAGTCCCTGCGTCTAACTTCAGTTTGTTTTATCTGTTAAGAGGGTGTGAAATGACAAAAATACCCTTTCCTTAAAAGGCCAAACCATAGGGACTATCCGGGCATCTTCTACATTTTTATTTATAAAACCCCACCACCACACTTCATCTTCAACCTCCACCCACCATCACCCTCCTCCACTGTGACAACTCGAGTTTCCAAGATTCCATCTTCGCATTAATTGCACGATTAATTGTTTAGTTGTTTGTTTACACGACTTGTTCGTTTCACAACTGTACGCGTTTGTAATAAGTTAAATCGTATTGTGGTTGGTATGTTATATATGGTGGGTGTTAAGTGTGTTATATATATATATGGTGTGCATTACATTTGAGTGTATATTAAAAATATGTTTTATGTTAATATGGTGTTATGATTAATAAAATATGGAACTTGTGCCAAACACCCTACACCCGAAAACACCCCACTCGAAAACACCCCACCCCAAGAAAACAACTTAGTGTTTTCGTCCAATATGTGGCCAACGAAAACAGGTTGGGCTTCAGCCCAGTTACGGTTACATAATAAGTGTGAGATTGTTAGATTAGAATACTTTTACAAAACCCTAGACATTTTCTCCTCACCTGTGGTACGACGGCAGCAGGTCTATACCCCCCCTTCGCTCGTAATCTGTTCTTCATCCATAACTCTTGATCGGTATGTTTCCTCATGATACCATGTTAGACATAGTGATGCTATTTATGCTAGATTTGTGAATGTGTGATCGATACATGTTAGATATCATATGGTTTACACAAGATTACTACATGCTAATGTCATACTAAATGTTCTGTCTTAATTCGGTTTCTTTTGGATGAAGTGCTCATGTAAGTAGATCGACTACTATGTGATGTTGTTTGTATTGGTGAATATGCGTGATAATGGCTGACTGTTAATGGCTGTTATTGAGGACCGATGAATCATGAACTGGCTTTAGGTATAGCACTCATAACATAGTCAAAGTGGTTTAAATGCTTTTGAAAGTCAACAGGTGCAGACTGCATTAACTGATCATATCAGAAGTCATGTGATTATAATACATAATTCATGTAACTCAAGTTGGGGGTCCAATACATTTGATGTCATGTGATCTGACAAAGTTGGTAACTCTTGAATAAAATAAAAATCCATGTGTAGTCTTGAAACAAGCATGATAATGATTGATTATATGTTAAATCTTGCATGTTGAAGATGATGATGTACCGGCGAAAACCAAACCCCCCACGAAAACACTATCTTGACGAAAACACTTTGGGATTTCGTTGCCCAAGTGTTTTCGCCAACAAGTGATTTCGGCCCAAGTGTCTTCTTCACATAGTTGTTTTCGTCACATGTAAACCCAATTAAGTTGGGCCTGTTAACTCTGTTATGTCTGTTAAGTGGTTAACCCTGTTAAGTGTTAACTGTGTTATGTATGTCAGTTATGTCATGTATGCTAACTGGGTTAGGTTAACTATGTTATGTAAGTTAAGTACATTATGTATGATAACTCTATTGATTCTGATTAACTCTGCCATGTGTGTTAACTATGCCAAGTGTATTAATCCAATTAAGTGCGGTAACCTCGTTAAACCCATTAACACCGTTAGTTATGTTAGCGGATGATATTGTTAGATTAAACTGAGAAAGCCCTTATGTGAAACATGGATTGCATGACTTTGATTAACTGCTTATGTGATACATGATAATTGCTTAAACACACTTCGTGACATAGATGGCATGTGAATCTATACGAGTTTAACTGATTAAGTATACGTGCATATTATAGGACTTGACTGATTACTTGCGAACACATAGTTTAGCATACCGAGCAAACCAAGGTGAGTTCACACTCTTTCCAAGGCATGGGATTCCCAGGGGTTGGGAATGGGATTGAATAACTACTCGTACTATCATTACTATTAAACTACTTTTTACTGTCCTCGGATTGAAGGGCACGTACGTAAAACCTACGTACACTCATACTTACTACTGTCCTCGGATTGAAGGGCACGTACGTAAAACCTATGTACACGATCATAAGACCATCAACTCTATCAATTGAAGTCCCTCATTTATCGACTTAATCGCCGAGGCCTATGGCGAGCGGGTCATTAGTTAATAGCGCTATTAGGTTTAACAAACCTCACACCGTGCCAGTCGGACGAGCGTGTACTAATGGACTATGGGCAAAGGGTCAATGCTGATAGACATTGACTTAGGGCACCTCTTACATTTTCGTAGCAGTCGATACGCGTGGTCTAGAAATACATGGGAAGCCCCCACTAATCTTCGCAAACATGTCTGGGAGACCGCGATACTAATTAACACAATACATGGGTTACAAAGGAACATACGATTTACGAAACGAATGCTATAACTAAACAACCCACTGTGAACTCGCTCAACTTTGTTGTTGATTTGTTGCTACATGCCTTGCAGGTCGTTAGGTACTCTTGGAGCTTGCACAGGGAGGCGTGGTCGTTGTGGGACATGGCAGTGTGTGCCATGCTAACACGTTTACTTTATCTCGTACTTAATACTTATATTGGGTTTTACAATTATGCTTCCGCTAAACACTTAACTACGTCTTGGTTCGAAACACCTTTCATATTGTGTGGTTGAATTTTACGTATTACTTATTATGTTCAATATGATTGGTGGCTTGATCCTGGTCAGTCGCGCCTCCAAGCGGTGATACTCCGCGTGTGGATTTTGGGGGTGTGACAGATTGGTATCAGAGCCAGGTTATAGTGAACTTGGTTTTAATAAGGGAAAAAGTTTTTGTTAAAACCAGACTATAACCTGTATAGTGCTCAACGATCCACAACGACACTTCGCTCCACGTGCAAGACTCGACATTCTAGGTGTTATGGTTTATGTTTACATTGCCTACTTGCTAGACTACATAGAACTTTGCTCATGGTATGCTTAGATAAACGTAACAACTGTTGTTTGAAAACACGTGTGTGCTTACTCTCTTCTATCATCACACCTTTGCGAACCTTTCTCACTCATATTTCCTTCGATGTGAAGATCATGAGTGGACGTGTGAACCTAACTCCAGCCCAGCTGACGGCTCTTATCAACGAACAAGTTACGGCAGCACTCGCAGCTGCCCAGGCAGGAGGTATAGCCTGCCATCACAACTTACTCTAGGATCCTTAGATCCTACTTTCGTAAACCGACACTTGTGCTTAATTTTGTTTACTCTTACGCACACGACAAGTCAACGCGCTCAGCCACCTGTATGCACATTCAAGACTTTTATGGACTGTCGTCCTACTACTTTCAGTGGCACTGAAGGAGCCGTTGGACTCCTCCATTGGTTTGAAAAGCTCGAGTCTGTCTTCGAGATGTGTGAATGCCCTGAGGCTCATAGGGTGAAGTACGCCACTGGTACTCTCGAAGGCACTGCGCTAACTTCGTGGAACGCGCAAGTTCAGATGCTGGGGCTGGCGGCTGCTAATGCCACCCCATGGAATGATTTTAAGGAACTGATTAAACGTGAATACTGTAGTCGTGATGACATCCACAAGCTGGAAGTGGAGTTCCTTAACCTGAAGATGACGGGGTCAGAGATAGAAGCGTACACGAAACGATCCAACGAACTGGCAGTATTATGTCCAACTATGGTGGATCCTCCCATCAAACGCATTGAGCTGTACCTCAAAGGCTTAGTACCAGAGATTCAAAGTCATGTAACTTCTGCCAACCTTGCTACTATTCAAGATGTTACTCGTCTTGCTCTTCGTCTCACGGACCAGGCAGTGGAACAGAACAAGCTGCCTAAGCGTATCGGTGCTGCTACCACTACTACTTCTGCTACTCCTAGTGACAACAAACGAAAGTGGGATGGAACCTCCAGCAAGGGTTCGACTTCAGTTCAGTCCCAGGCACAGCAGCGAAAGATTGATGACTATCAGAGCCCTGGTCAGCAATCTTCTGGTAGTCAAGGGCAGGGTGGATATCGAGGAAATCACCCAAAGTGCAACAGATGCAACAGGCACCATAGTGGTCAGTGCAACAGGGGTTGTTGCCAGAGGTGTCTCAAGATGGGTCATGAAGCCAAGGATTGCAGGAGCTCACGACCTGCGAATCAGAACCAACAACAACAACCACCAGCTCCACAGAACCAGCAGCGACAACGAGGTAACAGGGGATGCTTTCAGTGTGGTGCTGAAGGTCACTTCAAGTGGGACTGCCCTCAGTTAAACCAGAATCAGAACAACAACAACAATAATCAGGGCAATGGGAACAACAATGGGGATAACAACGGGGGAAACAATGGAAACAATGGCGCCCGGGGCCGCGTGTTCGTGCTGGGTCAGGGTGACGCAAGGAATGATCCTAACGTGGTGGTGGGTAAGTTCCTTCTCGACGACTTTTATGTTACTGTCTTATTTGATTCGGGTGCCGATACCAGTTACGTGTCTCTAAAAGTTAGTCAAATGTTAAAACGCACACCAACTCCCTTAAACACCAAGCATGTTGTAGAGTTAGCTAATGGTAAAAGTTTAGAGGCCACACACATAGACAAGGGTTGTAACCTCGTTCTAGCTGATCAGACCTTCTCTATCAATCTCATTCCTATAGTTTTGGGTAGTTTCGACATCGTCATTGGGATGGATTGGTTATCCCAACAGCAAACAGAGATCCTATGCAAAGAGAAGATTGTTCGTATTCCCCGTTCTGGCAAAGAACCTCTCGAAATTCAGGGCGACAAGAGTGGTGCTGTAGTGGGCATCATCTCCTTCCTTAAGGCCCAGAAGTGTTTGCGAAAGGGCCACACCGCTATCTTAGCACTTGTTACTGACGCATCAACGAAAGAGAAGAAGATTGAGGATATTCCAATTGTGCGCAACTTTCCTCAAGTGTTTCCTGAAGATTTACCTGGGCTACCGCCTCATCGCCAGGTCGAATTTCAGATCGAGCTAGCTCCTGGAGCAGCACCCATAGCTCGAGCACCTTATCGCTTAGCTCCAACTGAGCTGGAAGAACTGTCCAAGTAATTACAAGAACTTTTGGAAAAGGGTTTTATTCGTCCTAGCTCTTCGCCCTGGGGAGCTCCAGTATTATTTGTGAAGAAGAAAGACGGTACCTTCCGCATGTGCATAGATTACCGCGAACTGAACAAGGTGACCGTGAAGAATTGCTATCCTCTCCCACGCATTGACGACTTGTTCGATCAGCTGCAAGGGTTGAGCTACTATTCAAAGATTGATCTGAGGTCAGGCTACCATCAACTAAGAGTCCGGGATGAGGACGTCTCCAAAACAACATTCAGAACACGCTACGGCCATTACGAGTTTCTGGTCATGCCATTCGGGCTAACAAACGCGCCTGCAGTCTTCATGGATCTTATGAACAGAGTGTGCAAGCCTTACTTAGATAAGTTTGTGATTGTATTCATCGACGACATCCTGATCTATTCGAAGAGTCAGGAGGAACACGAGCACCATCTACGACTTATTTTGGAACTCATCCGAAAGGAACAGTTGTACGCTAAGTTTTCAAAATGCGACTTCTGGCTTCGTGAAGTCCACTTTCTAGGCCACGTGGTGAACAAGGATGGGATTCATGTTGATCCATCTAAGGTAGACTCGATTAAGAACTGGCCTGCACCCCGTACACCAACAGAAATCCGTCAATTCTTGGGTTTGGCGGGCTACTACAGAAGGTTTATCAAAGACTTCTTCAAGATTGCACAACCCCTCACCTTACTAACTCAGAAATGCGTTATCTATCATTGGGGTAATACACAGGAATCTGCATTTCAGCACCTAAAGGATAGGCTCTGTAGCGCACATATTCTCTCATTGCCAGAGGGCACATACGATTTTGTGGTCTATTGCGACGCATCCATGCAGGGTCTTGGATGTGTGTTGATGCAACGTGACAAGGTCATAGCCTACGCCTCACGCCAACTTAAGATTCACGAAAGGAATTACACTACACACGATTTGGAGCTGGGAGCTGTTGTTTTCGCACTCAAGATATGGAGACATTACCTGTACGGTACCAAGTGCACCATCTACACCGATCATAGGAGTCTCGAGCATATCTTCAAGCAAAAGGAATTGAACATGCGACAACGTCGATGGGTCGAGTTACTGAATGATTACGAATGTGCCATCAAGTACCATCCGGGCAAGGCAAATGTTGTGGCTAATGCCCTCAGTCGAAAAGATACCACACCTAGGCGTGTGCGAGCATTACAACTCACTATCCAATCTAGTCTTCCTTCACAGATACGAGATGCTCAGGTAGAAGCATTGAAACCAGAAAACGTCAGAGCTGAAGCTTTACGCGGCTCAAGGAAACGGTTAGAACAAAAGGAAGACGGTGCCTACTATGTAACAGGACGCATCTGGGTCCCACTATATGGCAATTTACGAGAACTTGTAATGGATGAAGCACATAAGTCTCGCTACTCAGTACATCCTGGTTCGGATAAGATGTACCACGATCTCAGAACTACGTATTGGTGGCCTAGCATGAAAGCTCACATAGCAACTTACGTCAGCAAATGTTTGACTTGTGCGAGAGTCAAAACTGAGTATCAGAAACCATCGGGCCTACTCCAACAACCAGAGATACCACAATGGAAATGGGAGCAAATTTCCATGGATTTCGTTACTGGCCTGCCTAGATCTCAACGTGGAAATGATACTATTTGGGTGATCGTGGATCGACTCACAAAGGCTGCACACTTTTTGGCCATCAAAGAAACAGACAAGTTCTCTACTCTAGCAGACATTTACTTAAATGAAGTAGTATCGAGGCACGGGGTGCCAACCTCTATTATATCAGATCGTGATGCACGTTTTACTTCAGAACTGTGGCAAGCAATGCACAAATCTTTTGGCTATCGGTTAGACATGAGCATAGCTTATCACTCGCAAACAGACGGGCAGTCTGAATGCACCATCCAAACTCTAGAAGACATGCTTCGGGCATGTGTAATCGATTTCGGCAACGGCTGGGAAAAACACCTCCCATTGGTGGAGTTTTCGTACAATAACAGTTACCACACCAGCATCCAAGCCGCTCCGTTTGAGGCATTGTACGGGCGTAAATGCCGATCACCTCTTTGTTGGGCAGAGGTGGGTGATAGTCAGATCACGGGTCCAGAACTTGTAGTAGGCACAACGGAAAGGATTACTCAGATATGACAACGCATGGCGGCAGCTCGCGACCGTCAGAAAGCCTACGCTAACAAGCGTAGGAAACCACTCGAGTTCCAAGTTGGGGATCGAGTGCTACTCAAAGTTTCACCCTGGAAGGGTGTGGTTCGCTTTGGAAAAAAGGGCAAACTCAATCCGCGTTACGTCGGACCATTTGAAATCATAGAGAAAATAGGCAGGGTGGCCTACAAACTGAACCTGCCCGCAGAACTCAGGGCAGTTCACAACGTTTTTCACGTGTCGAATCTGAAGAAATGTCTGTCAGATGAGACCCTCATAGTTCCTTTGAAGGAGCTCACTATCGACGATCAGTTGCGATTCGTCGAGGAACCAGTTGAAATCACGGACCGAGACGTTAAGGTCCTAAAGCGCACCAGAATACCTCTTGTTCGAGTTCGTTGGAACTCCCTTCGTAGCCCAGAGTTCACCCGGGAACGAGAAGATCAAATGAAAATCAAGTATCCCCAGTTGTTCGGAAACAGTGCAACCACTACCGAGGCTGAAGCTACTACAGAATTTCGGGACGAAATTCCAAATCAACGGGGGGGATGATGTGACACCCCAGGAAAACCAGTAAACCATGCAAACTTAACTAGCTTCCTCAGTAATCGCATGCTAAATTTCGGGACGAAATTTCTTTCAAGTTGGGGATAATGTGACAACTCGAGTTTCCAAGATTCCATCTTCGCATTAATTGCACGATTAATTGTTTAGTTGTTTGTTTACACGACTTGTTGGTTTCACAACTGTACGCGTTTGTAATAAGTTAAATCGTATTGTGGTTGGTATGTTATATATGGTGGGTAAAAAAATTGTTTTGTTAAAAAATCTGAATTTAAAATGGATTTTAATAAAAAAATTCTGTTTAAACAATAACAATTAATATAATAATAAAAAATTAGTAATAAAAAACTATAAAGACAAAAAGACAAAATTGAGTAAATTTACTAAACTAACCTTTTGGATTAAAATATAAAAAGACATAATAAGACAAAACATATTTAATAATACTTTTTAATTACTTTTAATCTCATCCATTGATCTTGAAGATCTAATGGTTGAAAAGTGGTTTCCTCGGTTCTTACAACTGAAGGTGGTTTTCATTTTAACGCTCCCATATATATATATATATATATATATATATATATATATATATATAGGGGACCGCTAGAATGAGAACCACCTCGAGTTATGAGAACCGCGAGAACCACACCATCCGGGGCGAGGTGGACCAAAATTTTTTTTTACAACTAGATGTGTGTATTACAAACACATATGTAAAAAAAATTCAAAAAAAAAAAATGTCGTGTGGGTAGTTTTTTACACCACAAGTTTGGTGTAAAAAAAAAACAAAAAAAAAAACACCAAACTTGTGGTGTAAAAAACTACCTACACGACATTTTTAATTTTTTTTTTTTTACGAATGTGTTTATAATACACACATCTAGTTGTAAAAAAAATTTTTTAGTCCACCTCGCCCCGGATGGTGTGGTTCTCGCGGTTCTCATAACTCGGGGTGGTTCTCATTCTAGCGGCCCCCTATATATATATATATAGGACAAAGATTCGTTAGGAACCACCCTTTATTGCGAGAACCGCGAGAACCACTGTGAACACAAACAAAAATGCCTAAAAATAGCTAAAAAACACACAAATTTTTTTATAAAAAAATCGCTACTTTTCGTAGCCAAAAAAAATTTTTGGCTACGAAAAGTAGCGATTTTAACATAAAAAATATTAAAAAAATTCTTTTTTTTTAGATTTTTTTAGGATTTTTGGGGGTTTAGTTTTTAGCATTTTAGCTTGGGGGGGGGGGGGGTTTAGGTTTTTGGGGGGTGGGGGAGGGGGGTTTAGGATTTTTTGGGGGGTGGGGGGTGGGGGTTAGGGTTTTTTATGTTTTTTTTAGGTTTTGTTAGCTATTTTAGGTTGTGTTCACATTGTTTTTCGCGGTTCTCGCAATAAAGGTGGTTCTCGCATGAACCTTACGCTATATATATATATATATATATATATATAGGGAAAGGTTAACATACAAAAGCCCTTATCATACTTCACGTACGTGACAATGGTAACCGTCAGATCAGGGCTATAATCACGCACGGAACAGATAACCACGCATGGGATCAGTTATTTGGTGATAATCACGCATGGGAGGTGATAATCACGCATGGGGAGTGTAATCACGCACGTTAAGATGCTCAAAAATGAAATCACGCACGTTATGTATTTGGTCGCGTACGTTAATGTACGTTAAGCCGTGAAGTACATTATACTTTCTCTCTCTCTCTCTCTCTCTCTCTATATATATATATATATATATATATATATATATATATATATATATATACTAGTCACTTACCCGCGCGATGCGGCGGGAGTGGCAATTTTCAATAGTATAATTGTTTACCGTTAGTTTATTCATCATGCTTTCAGCAAACAATTC
>JARYGA010028088.1:0-46662 GCA_030545235.1 Helianthus tuberosus | reverse complement strand
TCTATTAGACAGCATGACAGTTTTGAGCAGTCTTTAGAGGGGTTAAAGTCGTTTTTCAGAGACGTCAAGGTATTTTTCTTTCCATTTTCCTTTTACTAGTTTCGACATCACTAACAATGTTCATGTCGTGAAACAACGGAACAGGTTGAGAATAATGGAAGTTATAAGAAGCCGATCAATGTTACACCTATTGATGTCGAGGAGCCAAGAAACTGGTTCAAAGATATGAAGAACAGTAATTTAACTAAGCCCAACGTGAAAAGAGAAAGATCTGCGTCGGATGGTGTCACAGCACCAGAAACAATGGGACAGGCTGAGAATAGTGGAAGTTCTATGAAGCCGATCAATGTGGAATCTATTAAAGTTGAAGAGCCAATAAACTGGTTCACAGACATGAAGAACAGTAAATTAACTAAGCCCAACCTGAAAGGACAAACGATGAGTGACAACAAAACTGGTATAGCTTATGTTGACTTGGAAGATGATTTGGAGACCCAAGATAGGTATACCCACACTTTTATTTCAACTGATTTGTCTTTTGAAGCTACCATGGGAGTTCCTCTTAATCTTAGCATTAGTGTCAATAGTATAAGAGGCGGTAAGATGGACCGAAAGGGTGGGTTGGGTAACAAGGTCAGGTTAAATCAAGCCATTTTTAGTCATGACAGCCAGGCCAAGTTGGGTTGACTAGCACTTGTATTTTTATTGTTATGGGATTAATATGATTATGTAAAGAATATTATCGCATTATTGATATCTGTATCTTTGAATACCACGATTAAAGAGGTCACATTGGTGACATTTAAACCATCCAACCTCTTTGGCTTGTTTCTCTTTTATCTTGACTTGTTTGAGATAAAACACAGCCTAAATCGACCCATTCATAAGTAAATTAGTTGAAATTGCCACATGTAAATAATAATTTCTTGGTGTTCAGTTTACATGCTAACTGCTTCTCCCTCGATTTCTTTTTTAATATGAAATTTCTAGCTGCTATTAATGAAGTTGTGGTTACGTACGTTCTGATCATCGTATTGGTGCAGGTGTTCATCACCAACGCCGATTATATTATCTCCTGGTGATTTTAAAGAACCACCAAGAGATAATGACCATGAGCCGTTAATTAAGAAGGAAACAGTGAGAGATAATGCCGATGAGCCGATTATATTATCTCCTGATGAAACCCCGAGAGACAATGACCATGAGTTGTTAATTAAGAAGGAAACACCGATTAAGGAAAATTATCCCATTACTATTGAATCTGACTCTGAGCATGAGCAGTCTAATTCAACCATATTCCAAACAAAGTTTCCAGATCAGAAGTTACCCCATTACTTTTCTTCGCCTTGCTCCACTTCTGCTTCTGGAATCATGCATGCATTCGTGACTCCTAAAAAACAACAAATATCTCAAAACAGATCACCTTTGCTAGATATGAGTGTCAATTCACGGTTTCATAAAAGAAGAAAGCCTTCGGTAGTCAAAATGGAACCGTTGGATCCTCAATCTTGCATTCTGGAAGTACCAGATACATCATCATCTACCGATGTTATGAAGAAAGATGTAAAAATATCTTGTTCAATTTGTAGACATCCTTTAGGTCTGGAGGATAATAATTATATTGTTCCTTGTTCAATAATGTCATTATCTATGGTTCATTTGGCTTCAGTTTGGAAAGGGGAGCTGGAGAAGGGCCCCACAAGAAGTGTGCCTGTTATGGTATCTGACATTACATCAGTTGATTCAAGAATAAGTTGTGAAGAAGAAGAAATATGGAGTAAAGAAGATGGTTGTGTATATAATAAAATTCTCTGCACTTTCTGTAGTAATCAAGATAACTGCCTTGGCTTGCGTGTTGTTGCAATTACCAATTCATCCAATGTGCATCTTCTAAACAAGGTACTACTTTTTTTTTAACGGCAAACACACTTTATATATATAGAGGCCGGTTAACGTACAAATGCCCTTATCGTACATTACGTACGCTACAATCTCAGCCGTCCGATCATCTTCCCGCATTGAATTCACATGTTTTTTTTGTAACAATTTCGCATGTTGGTTTTTTAACATGCGATTTCATCAAAATTACCACATGCGAAATTGTTACAAAAAAACAACATGCTATTTCATCAAAATTATGCGAAATTGGTAAAAAAAACATGCGAATTCATCGAAAATTATCACATGCGAAATTGTTATAAAAAAAATGCTATTTCATCAAAATTATCACATGTGAAATTGGTACAAAAAAACATGCGAATTCATAAAAAATTATCACATGCGAAATTGTTATAAAAAAAACATGCGATTTTAAAATGCGGGAAGATAATCTGACGGCTGAGATTGAAGCGTATGTAATGTACGATAAGCAATATTGTACAGTACTCTTTACCTATATATATATATATATATAAAGAGCCAGCAAGAAGCTGAGAGAAACAAAGGAAACGAAAAAACAGCCAAAAAACGAATTACAACATATCTAAAATATAAACAAGGTGATACGTGCCCATGATCTCAATGACATGTTCCCATGCAATTCTATTATTTTCCTTATTTCATGTTTAGTGGTTAGTTAATTAAGAGTGTTAGTGGGTTAGTGGAGTATTATTTTCTTATGTAATTTCCTTTCTTGAAGGCTATATAAAGCCAACTAGTTGTTTATTTTAATCATGAATGAAAATTATAGAGAGTTATCTCAAAGTCTATTTCTTGCTATTTTCTTTTGAGCTTGATCCACTCAACGGATTATCTATCAACGGATTGGTACATATCACAAGGTACTACTACTGTTGATTGGTTGGTTGGTTGCAGTGGTGGATCTTGCCCGTTGAACGTCCCAGGGCCGAAAGACACGGGCACTAAAAAATGCCCGGGCCAAACATAGTATATATAAAAAATTTCGATCGAAATGCGGAAAATTAGCACTACGGCCGAAAAACTTGCCATGGCCGTGGCCCTGGCACGGGCATTCTAAGAACCGCCCCTGGTTGGTTGTGCAACCAATTCAGAAGTGGACAACTGAACCACATGAAATCTTGTGCTCTTTACGTTTCTGGCTGTGTGTGTGTCTGTCTCTGAATTCCTAACACATGAAATCTTCTTTTGGTTTGTCCTTTTGACTATTTGCAGGCGCTGTTTTATTCTGACAGACTGGAAATCCAACATATTGATACATCAGTTAATAAGGTCAGTTAATTTATTCTAAAATCTGAAGAAACATATATAAAGAATGAATGAATGAAACTATAAAAACTGGATGCATAAGATAAGAATAACAAGGAACAAACGTTGTTGCCCCAATAATGCGATCAACCTGGCTGCATTTTTTGTTGAGCATGAAGACTAGAGGTGGCGAAATGGGTAGTTGTTTAGTGTAAAGGGTCGGGTTTAGTTGATATATAAATACTTAAGAGTATATTTAACTTTGTGTCCTAACTATAGGTCAGTTGTGTCCTTTAACATCAATAGTTACATTGGATGTCCTTTATTTGAAAAGTTGTCACGCTTTATGTCTTTTCCACTTAGTGGTGTTAACTTTATCTGTTAGTTTTTTAATGACAATTTTGTCTTTACAACTAAAACATAATGTGTCATTCCACAATTATATTATTTCCTATTTTTTTCATTACACATTTTATCTTTTATTTGTAAGGGCAAAACTATCATTAAAAAAGCTAACATAAAAATTTAACACTAGTTAGTGAAGAGGACCGAAAGTGTTGTAACTTTTCAAACAAAGGGCACATTTTATAGGCTAACTTAAATAAGTTGACTTATCTTTATTCATCATGCAGATGCGACTACCGAATAAATATTGATGCCGAACAGTAGTGTAAATTTTAAACAGATAACAATGATTGATTTTGAGGAAGATTGAGTTGGGGATCTTTTTTTACTTTTCACTCTGGTGGTATGTTGAGTTTTAGTTGAAAAGTTGTGTATTACCAACTTTAGTTTATTTATTTATTTATTATTGTTACACCTCTTTTGTTCGTTAATTGACCTGGTTAAATTTCATTTTGCAGCATGTGGATCCTTATATTTTCTTTTTCATGTAAACTAGTGTTTTTTAATTACGCGTGTTGCGCGAAAGGCATTGGTGTTTTCGAACGACATCATTCTTCAAACGATTCGAGATAAACGATGCGTAACCAGCCATATCCGGCATCGTGGAGTGTATTAAAAAGGGAGCAATTGGACGATTGGATGCTGGGCTAGGTGTTTCTTGGAATGCCCACGGATTGTTCGGGTCAAAACCACGATTATGAGGATTCATTTTTCGTATTGTGGTTGGATGAGGATTTTTTTTTTTAAAATAAGATAGAGATGATTATAGAAGAGGTGGAGTAGTTGTGGTAAAAAAATGAATAGAAGTGTGAGTATTTATAGTAAATAAATTTTTTTTAAACACATAGCCGTTGGCCAACGGCTAGCCCAAACAGCTACTTGTCTTGGCCAATGAGATCCTGCCATGTCATCTTGATAGCCCCGTCCAACGCCCGGGCTGAAACCCCCGCCCAAGGGGCCACGCCGAAACCCAAGCCCACCCGGGGTGGTGACTTGGACGTTTGTACCCAACCCACGCCACAACCCCCGCCCCCAGGCCGTATTGTGGTTGGATGAGAATTTTTTTTAAAAATAAGATAGAGATGATTATAGAAGAGGTGGAGTAGTTGTGGTAAAAAATGAAAAGAAGTGTGAGTATTTATAGTGAATAATTTTTTTTTAAACACATAGCCGTTGGCCAACGGCTACTTGTCTTGGCCAATGAGATCCTGCCATGTCATCTTGATAGCCCCGTCCAACGCCCGGGCTGAAACCCGCGCCCAAGGGGCCACGCCGAAACCCAAGCCCACCCGGGGTGGTGACTTGGGCGTTTGTACCCAACCCACGCCACAACCCCCAACCCTAGGCTGAAACCCCCGCCCATTGATTTTTATCATATATGAATATGAATGAATCACTACCCAACCCACGCCACAACCCCCGCCCACAGACTGAAACCCCCGCCCATTGATTTTTATCATATATGAATATGAATGAATCACTCTTCATTGAGTTTTAATTTTATCATATATGAACTAGTTGATTTTATGTCCGCGCGTTGCGGCGGGGACCCAATGACTGCAAAACGCGTGTCAGCAATGGTAAGCAGTTACCGAATATCAAAAAATAAATAAAAATGACATAGTAAGGATAGTTACTCCGTTCTAAAAAAAGATTTTAAATAACCTAATATATAATAATAGGACCCCACACGTCCTACACGTTGAAAATTCGGTTGTTTTCAGTTCAGTTATTTCGGTGCTAACACGTTAAAATATGGATGAGCTCAGTACCGGTAACGGCACCGAAAGTACCGATCCGGAAAATCATCGAAATAAGGTACCTGCACCGAAAATGCTCGGTACAATACGGTATGGTATTTGAAGGTAAAAATCAATAAATACAGGTATGGTGTTAGACCGGTGTTGAACCGAAAGTAACGATTCTGAAAACGCCAAAAGGTGGGTACCAAATTGGTGCCGAAAATGATTTGGTATAGTAAATTTGGTACCGATACAATACCGGTTTGATTACAGGATTTGATACGATTTGCTCATCAATAATCTAAATATCCAAGTTAATTTTACATGCTATAATTCATTCATTACAGAAAAAGACAAAAAAGGAAGCGAAATAAGTTGTTGTGTATATAAAACCTCATTCAAATGAAATACAATTTACTTACTGTGTGTATGAAAAGTAATCTAAACGGTGCAATTACTTGCATTGTTACGTTGCTACAGGATTTGATGAGCTCGGTACCAACCGGTACCGAAATCCCCAAAAGTGGGTACCGGTACTGAATATACCTGGTACGGTACGGTTCGGTACCGGTCGATACTGGTACGACACCAGTATTTGAGGGTAAAAACCGGTGAATACCGGTGCCGAACCGGTACCGAAAATACAACCGGTTTGCTAAATTTGATATCGGTACCGGTACCCGATACCATTTGCTCGTCACTTAGTGATGTTACTATTGATTATTTCTATTTTTAATATAAATAAAGGCCCAAAAGTGGGTACCTGTATCAAATATACCTGGTACGGTACGGTTTGGTAACGGTCGGTACTGGTACGACACCGGTAATTGAGGGTAAAAACCGGTGAATATCGGTGTCGAACAGGTACCGAAAATACACCCGATTTGGTAAATTTGATACCGGTACCGGTATTCGATACCATTTGCTCATAATTATTATTATTGTATTAATATTATAAAATTACTATTCATTCATTTGTATTATTATCATATATTACTATTCATTTGTATTATTATCATATATGAATGTTCTAAAAGTAGCTTTTTAACTAATTATATATTATTTTTTAGTAAACTGCAATTTGTGTCCTTGAAGAAAGAGCTCGCTGTCAAGTTGCGTCCTCATTTTGAAAATGTTGCTTGTTGAGTCTGTTGAATCCCTGAAGCCAACACCGTTAGTTTTTATCAATCATCATCATCATCACCATCATCATACTCAGTAAAACCCATCAATAACAAAGCTAAGGTATGATTTGAGGAGGGTAAGGTGTAGACAGTCTTACCTCTACCTCGTAGGAACAGAGAGGCTGCTTCCAACACCGTTAGTTTTTATCAATGAAATGAGTATACTACCCTTATATCCTATATGTTTGTGTCCCTATGATTTTTAACCTATGCGTCCTTGAGCTTAAAATTATTATCGTGGTCCTAGAATAAATGGATTTAATACAGAATGTTGTAAGTAATTTATCTCAATTAATAGAAGTTATCAATTTTAACTTTTAAGCCAACTGAACTGAAGTACTTTAAATAATTAAGAAACTAATAATAATAAATAAATCTATGTCTTAGTAATTCTTTGTAAGGAATGGCTATTAAACTGATGGTACATTTTAAAATCACTGGCCAATTGACTTAAAAGGATGTTGAACGAGAGGGTTGGCTTGGGAGGCTGAGAAAAAAAAAACAATACTACGATGCATGGTTTAAATGAGGATGAATAAAAACATTAAACTGATTGATGGTTATGTCAACACCGTTAAATAACATAAATTACTTTGAGATGCATGGTTCAAATGAGGATGAATAAAAACATCAAACTGATTGATGGTTATGTCAACATCGTTAAATAACATAAATTACTTTTAGACCACAGGGGTACTCAAACTAATATTATAATAGAATTGTAAAGTTGGAATGTTAATACTAAATTTTAGCTAGCTTTTTATGATAAATACCGAATATAAAAAAACTAATATATTTACTCTTTTTTGTTGTTTAATTACATTAAAATCCATGGACATGTTTATAATACACGTATACGCATAACAATAAAAAAACTACGTAATAATAATAAAAACAAGACAAAATTGCACAAATTAACCTTTATATTATAACCTTTATGTTATAATACACTTCATATCTTTTACTATGAAATCAGCCAAATTCACTTTTATATTCATGTTTTGCTACATGTGTCAACCTTTAACACAAACTTTGTTAAAATTCTTGGTTAAGTCACTTCACATGCAAAGCATGTGAGGGTATTTTGGTCTTTTTACTTTGCAATTTTTTTTTTAATAAACTACATGACTTTCTTCAAAACCCACCACCATTACCATTTTCAAACCAACCTTGAAAAGATCAATTATCCGGTTTGAAATTCAATTCAATACTAAGGGGTGGGGGTGGTCACTAGTGATAGAATTCTATCACTCAAATTATCCAATCAACTCATGCCATGTCATCAACCATTTTTCCATCACTCACAACCTTTTTTGGTGGCAATGGTCATCACTCACCACCACACCCAACAATTTCCCCCCAACCAACAATTACCCTCACAATAAAACCCATCACGCCGTTAAAAAAATAACGAAATCGTGTTTTCGTGATTGTATCACGCGTTATTGTAATGGTGGCGGTGGGAAAAACCATTGTTCCACGCGTTGAACTTTGTTTTCGTGATTGTATCACTGACTGCCCCCTCTCCTCTAATAAATCATCAAAATTACAGCAATTGGCAACATGTTACTAAATCAATTACTGATTTGATTTATGAAATCATGCTTTATGTATCTCATCAGGGCCGGCACTGAGCATGTGCGGGGTGGGCACCGGCTCGTAAAGGGGCCCGGACAAAAATAAAAACATGGATGTTTTTCCGGCGAACTATTGCAGCGGCGAGTTGGACGGAGCAAGTGGTAGAGAGGTGCAACGATCAGAGATGTGAGAATGGGTCTTGGCAACGATATATGGATTCAAAGAGAGAATTGATACTTGAACCAATCATAGAATTATTCAAGGAGACGGACTAGCGACTTGAATTTCTTCTCTTTACTTGAGCAGCTGCAAACTTCATGGTATTTTAGGGTATAGATAAATTGCATGATAGACAGGTGACTTAACTAATGGATCATATAATCATTAGTTAACTCAAAAGAATTGTGCCATTGGCCCATTCCTTGTCTACCACATATTAAGTGAACTCTTATTTTTAATACTTTCAATAATAATATAATAGAAAAAAATGTTTTATATCAAGAAAATAGATAGGTTATTTTTATATATGTTTTTCATACATGAACTTTTAACAATTTTTTTAAACGAAAAAAACTATCTTCAAATGAAATTTAACGTATTACTAAATAAACAAGTACAAATAATTTTATAATATCATTAGGTGGATAAGTCATCATCATACTCACTAAATCCCACCAATAGCAAAGCTAAGGTAAGGTCTGAGGAGGGTAAGATGTAGACAGCCTTACCTCTACCCCGTAGGAATAGAGAGACTGCTTCCAGTGAGACACCCAGCTCGATGGTAGTTTTGTATCAAGCCTTGGACAAAAGGCATATAACACTCGGCAATTAAGACAAAGGCCAATTAGTGCATGTACTCCCTTATCTTTCGGCTATCAACGCCACCACATGATGCATGATTAACCATCCCCCTCTTTTAACATTATTTTCACAAAATTAGTAAAATAACGTTAAAATTAGTGCACTTTCAATTTTGTCCTCCGAGCGCCCACACATGTATACATATGCGCATACCGTAAGCGGGGCGTATTAAGGATAAGTATGATTTGATTTTACATAGCCCATTTTAATTTGTCTTGTTTTAACCCAATCGAGTTGTGCCTCCCGTTACATAGCCCATTTTGATTTGTCTTGTTTTAACCCTATCGAGTTGTGCCTCCCGTCAAAACAAAATATTAGATTTGGCAATGCTTGTAATATATGTTCAGGCTTTATAGTTTATATATGCAAGATGAAGATGAAACTTGGTTTATACATTTAGGGATTATAGGGCCCATTTTTTTCTCTCACACACGGCCTAAATTTTTTCTAACGTTTTCAGAGACGACCCTGTATCTCATCTCACCCCTCATGTAAACAGACGCCGATAAAGACTGTGGTACGACGTTGTGGTGGCAGACAGAAGAGTGTGACCGAGTTGATATTGTGTCCGTTAGTGAGTGCGAGTCCTCACCGTTATTGAACATCATCATCATCATCATCATACTCAGTAAATCCCACCAATAGCAAAGCTAAGGTAGGGTCTGAGAAGGGTAAGATGTAGACAACCTTACATCTACCCCATAAGACTAGAGAGACTGCTTCCAGTAAGACCCCCAGCTCCATAGTAGTTTTGTATCAAACCTTGGACATAAAGCGCATAACTCTCGACAAAAAGACCGATTAGTGCATGTACCCCCATTGTCTTTCGACTATCAACGGCAGCACATGATGCATGATTAACCTTCCCCCGTTTTCAACGTTATTTTCACGAAATTAGTAAAGTAACGTTAAAATTAGTGCAATTTCACTTTTGCCCCAAGGGCCCACACATATATACATTATATGTGCACACCGCAAGCAAGACGTCTCACCGTTATTGAACGTGAGAGGAAAGTTACCGGTGGATTGTGGATATTCCGTCGATGTAAGAGCTATGGTTGTGCCTCATATCCCATATGCTAATAATCCTTGACTTTCCAAGACCGTGACTCCCACATCCAATGATAATTCTGAAGAGCCGCACAGCTATACATCATAAACACGAAAGGGAACTAAAGTAATACTTAGTAATAATAGACATTGAAGAAAGGCAATATGTCAATATGAGATGCTTACATTGAACATGTGCACTAAATAAGACGTGAAATCTTAAAAGCTGCATTCCTTGTTCACACGTGATTGAAGAACAGCAATCTAATAAACAAAATTAACATGTAAAAGGTGTTTGGCAAAATGACTTTTGCCCGACTTTCTAAAGGTGTTAAAAATAAGTTTTGAGAAGCTAGGGGAATATGACTTTGCAAACTCCTTATAACTTTTTGCAAAAGTCAATAAAGAAGTTTGAAAAGAAATCTCAAACACCCCGTAGTCATGAATGTTTGAGACTCTGTTGAGGATATGTATTTTGATAAAATCGTGTATATGGTGATTTGCAGAGTTTGAGTTTGCTAAGGGGAGTGGGGGTGGTCACTAGTGACCGAATTTCATCACTCACAAGCATCCAATCAACTCCTGCCATGTCATCGGCCACTATTCTATCACTCACAAGCATTTTGTAGTGGCGGTGGTCACTAGTGATAGAATTCCATCACTCACAATTTTTTTTAATTTTTATTTTAAAATTAGAAATTAACAATAAAACACTAAATTATAAATTTCATTAAAATTAAAAAAATAAATTACATAGCAAAATAAAAAACAACTAAACATTGGAAAAAAAAACTTAAATTAAACGGGTGGCATCTCCCAACCCCACATTTCGCAAATCTCGCGCTTTTGTTGAATTACAACCGACTTAAACGGTTCGTCGAGATGGGCGTGCGGCTCATACAAGATTTTTAAATCATTTTGTCTTTCTACCGTTTTCAAGTGTCACATGTACGTCTGCTCGCGTTCAACTTTTACGGACATAATTTTTTCTTTTCTTTGTTTGGCCTCGTTGTATTGCGCCAATTTCGCCTCTTCGATTCTGAAGATCGACTCGGCCACCGCTTCCTTTCCTTTGCTTGACGATTCACCACTTCTCTTGCGGCGTGGCCTTGTAGGTGTATCTTCTTCAACGGGGTCGTCAACGGGTTGATCGGGTTCGTCAAGGGGGTCGTCGTTTAAATTCATTTGGGGCAAGTTATCCGACGTGGAAGTCGTGTAGTTCCCCGAATCAGAGGTCTTTGATCTTTTCGGACCTCCTCTTTTTTTTTAGCCGTAGGCCCAACAACGTCGACCAAATCAACCGGGACCCATTTCGGGTGACGCCTCGCAACCTCCCATGCTGCCACGTGTGGAAAACTCCTCTTTTTGTAGAGTTGGCAATACTCTTCGGTGGCTTGTTGCATGATTGTCGCCTCGCTCGCTCCACTTTGTAGATTTCGGTTCTACAAAAAATATAAAAACTTATGTATTTTTTTCTGTTTTTAAAAAAATTATGTTTTCTATTTTTTATAAAAAAATACGGTTTTCTGTTTTAAAAAAAAAACTGTTTCTGTTTTTTAAAAATAAAACAGTTTCTGTTTTTAAAAAAGAATAACAGTTTTCTGATTTTTTTAAAAAACTATTTTCTATTTTTTAAAAATAAAACTGTTTTTGTTTTTTATAAAAATAACAGTTTCTGTTTTTAAAAAAATAACAGTTTTCTGATTATTTTAAAAACTGTTTTCTGTTTTTTATAAAAAATAACAGTTTTCTGTATTTTTTTTAAATAAAAGTTTTTTTAAAGATTTAAACTTTATAAAAAAACATACCTTTTGAATGAAACAACCGTTGAACTTACTAATTTTCCCGTTCAAATCCGTCCATTTCGACGTCATTTGGTCCATGTTTCGTTCCTTTGCACCGGGAATGTCACACCCCAACCGATGGCGGAAACATCGGGGTATGACACTGAGCGAAACAGATTGTCCAGAAGTTTCCATAACAATTATCATTATCAATTAATTTAAAATAACATGTCCCATACCATGTCTTAAAAGATAAACAAATTATTACAGACAAAATCCAGGCAAATAGTTTTGTTCCGACAACTCAGATTTCATTTGTACAGACAACTATTTGTTGGCCTCTAAGACCTTATTCTAGCCTCGATTTCCTAGCAGATAAGCATCCTAAGCACCCGTCACATACGTTAAAATAAAGTCAATACACATAGTGTAAAGGTGAGTATACAAGTTTGATAATAGCATATAGAGTTCGAAAGCGTTACGCATAACCAGCACGTACACAGAGTGAAATGAGGTATGTTAGTTATCGACATAGACCTATCGATACCAATGACTGCGGGTTGACTGCCCAAGGCAGTTCGTAATACATGATCACCACTGTAATCCATGCAAATAATTGTCCTTAACAACTCCCGCGTGAGCGGGTGCTGAGTCCAAACTATAGTACTATCGTTCCTAAGGCAGGTAGACAGCATTCCATGTGTAAACATAATAAACAAGCATTCATTAAGTCACGTATAACATGCGGTAACGGTTAGCGTTAAAAGTATTGCGTAGTATGTTCGATGTGATTTAAAATAAGCAACGTATGTAACACCCAAAAGTGCATAAAGCAAAAGGGGATCGAGTATACTCACAGCGGTTGATGGATTGAAGGGATGTTGGTCCCGAAAAACCCGTGATATCACTCAACGGTTCGATCGAACGCGGAATATAAGATCAAACCGAATGAACAAAAAGAAATATTTCATAACAAAACTTAGTGTCGCTGCTTAGATCGCACACAGTCTCAAGAACTGTCTGGTACGATCTTCGAGAACCTTGCACACAATCTCTAGGATTGTCTAGTACAAGGTTCTCCTTTGGGGATTACATTTTTGCTAAAATGGAGAGCTCTTTTACTAACAATCTAATCATGACTATTTATAGGAGCCTCTACCCCATTGGCCCACATGGCCTAGCCCAAGCCCAAGACATAAATTAAAACCAAACAAACATAAAAGACTGTAATAAAGATGAGCGTAAAACTCTGGACCTAACAAGGGAGCGCTTAGAGCGGAATTTTCCTGATTAGAACGATAGCATAACGATAAGTGACGCGTTTAACGATGCAAAGTGTAAGTGGCTCGGATAGCAGTTCGGCCGGATGGTAATCCGGTCGGACAGCTAGTCGTGCGGACGACAATCCGTTCGGATGGTTATCCGGTCGGACGGTAGTCCGGTCGGATGACTATTCGAGTGGATTGTTTCTTCCTTTGAGAAGGATGTGTTTGTGTATGATGGCTTGACCTTTGAAGTTTTCGTTGTAGCATTTTGAAAACATTGAAGTATCTCTACCCTTCAGGTCGGTCGGACGGACGGTAGTCCGGTCGGACGGCAACCCGTTCGGTTGGGCACTTCAGTGAGAACAAGTTCCCAGCAGGGTGGTCACTCGGTCGGACGGTTGTTCGACCGGGTGGCATCCTTAGTGCATTGAACATGTTGAAAATCGATTGAGTGTTAAAGTCCAAGTATCTCATGATCAGAAGGGTAATTCGGTCGAATGGTAGTCCGGCCGGATAGTAACTCGTTCAACACTCAGACTTCAGATAAAATTGGATAAGTGTGGGACCCAAGATGTAGGTCGTTCGGACAGCCGGCCGCTCGGATGGCTATTCGTTCGGACAGTGGTCCGGTCGGATAGCACTCCGTCCCGGTTGTTCCGTTCGTCTTTCACTTGGCCGTTTTGATGGTTTGTCGTTTTATCGAGACGTTTTGACGACGTGTTAACCAACAGAACCCCATCTTGACCTAAATGACCCGATCAAACAGGAATCACCCTAGTTCGACCAGTTAACCGGTTCAAGACGGTTGTTCTTGGTTAACCCGAAGCCGGTGGCCTCGTGAGTAGAATCTAGATCTTGAGCTGGCACAACACTGAGAATGAGTAGGAGACTAGATCAAGGTCCGATCCTATCGGTTTTGAGTGCATTAAGTGTAAAAGAGTTGAAAGAAAGTTAGAAACCATCTTTCAATCCTTTTTCACCATGAATGTGTTTAGATCTATGCAAGATCTTTGTTTACTTGTGTGGAAATCGGTTGGATCTAAGTTGTTCTTGGTGGATTGATGCCAAAACATGAAGTTCATAAGAACACCATGATGACATCATCCTAGAACACCTCAAATCTAGTGATTTCACGGTTAAAAGTTAAGATTCAAAAGGTAGAAAGGTGTAGGAGTGCGTGTAGATTAAGAAAGTACAAGATTTAGGACGAGATCTTACCGGAATTGGGAGAAATCGAAGAAAAAGGTAAGGTGCACGGGTTGTTCGGACGTCAGTTGCCAAAAGTGGTAACTATGAGAGTGACATGGGGTATTTATAGGATTCCCAAAATGGAAAGGGTTGGTCGATCGGATGGCATCACGCCCGGATGACAGTCTGGTCGGATGTCATCTCGGTCGGATGGCAACCTGGCACCTCGATCAAGTGACAGTCCGGTCGGATGGCAATCCGGCCGGATGGCACTTGGTTCGAGTGTTCGGTGCGACGATTTTTACTGTTTCGATTTCGATTGCGAGCGTTGCGATGCGATAGGTTTTCCTAGTCAAATTACTTTTAATCCCAACTACTCATATCTTGCACCATCCCTTCTCCACTAATTATCATAGTTCGATTTCGATTGCAATTGAGTTCGATTGCGATTCGATTGATTACCACAACATAACATAAATAAGCATGCATAAGTAACATATGAGGCACACACACACGTATAACAATAACCAAAATGTGTAATTCGAGTTGCGATTGCGATAGCGATTAAGCGATTAAACAGCGATAAATAGCGATTTGTATGCGATTATTAATAGATACTCCACATAATACAACTAAGACGAAAAAGAAAATAAACTAATTACAAGTCAAAGAAGTCAAAACAGGAATTGAGCAAGGAGAGACAGATCGCAATTAGCAATCTTGTCTTCCTTTGACTTCAATCTTGACTTTGACTTTGACTTCGGAAACACGGGGTGTTACAGCCTCCCCTAGTTGAGGGAATTTCGTCCCGAAATTAGTTCGAAGCCGTAACAAACAACTGTGGGTACTTTGCCTTCATGTCGCTTTCGAGTTCCCAAGTGAACTCTGCGCCTCGTTTGCCTTCCCATCGGACTTTCACAATAGGAATGCGCGAGCGTCTGAGCTGCTTGGTTTGACGATCCATGATTTCGACAGGCTTCTCCACGAAGTGTAGTGTTTCGTTTACTTGAAGGTCATCGAGAGGTACAATTAAATCATGCTCAGCCAGGCACTTTCGGAGGTTTGACACATGGAAAGTCGGGTGGACGTTACTAAGCTCCTCCGGTAGTTCGAGTCTGTAGGCAACTTTTCCGATCCTTTCCAGAATCTTAAAAGGTCCAACATATCGAGGCGCTAGTTTCCCTTTCTTGCCGAATCTGACCACACCCTTCCAAGGTGATACCTTTAGGAGTACGTAGTCGCCAACGTCAAATTCAAGGGGCTTGCGTCGTCTATCGGCATAACTTTTCTGTCGACTTCGAGCTTTCAACAAGTTGTCTCGAATTTGGAGGACTTTGTCAGTCGTTTCTTGCAGTAGCTCGGGACCGGTTAGTTGCGAGTGACCGATCTCGTGCTACACAATAGGCGATCGACATCTTCTTCCATATAAAGCCTCGAATGGTGCCATTTGAATGCTGGAATGATAACTGTTGTTGTACGAGAATTCGACTAACGGCAGGTATGTATCCCAATTACCACCGAAGTCTATGACACATGAACGGAGCATGTCTTCAAGAGTACGAATCGTTCTTTCAGTCTGGCCGTCGGTTTGAGGGTGGAAAACGGTACTTAGATTAAGCGATGTACCAAGAGCCATTTGAAACATTTCCCACAGTCGCGAGGTAAACCGAGCATCACGGTCAGAGATGATGTTGCGAGGCGTCCCATGATTACAAATGATCTCGTTGGTGTAGATTCGGGCTAATCGTTCTACCTTGTAGTCTTCCCGTATTGGCAGAAAGTAAGATGATTTAGTCAAACGGTCAACAACGACCCAGATGCTGTCGTGACCTGATGACGTGTGCGGAAGTTTTGTTATGAAGTCCATAGCTATACTCTCCCACTTCCATATAGGGATTGGAGGTTGTTCGAGTAAGCCAGAGGGTCTTTGGTGTTCAGCCTTGACTCTAGCATAAGTCTGGCACTTTCCAACGTAGAGAGCAATATCCATTTTCATGCCCGGCCACCAGTACTTGTAGCGAAGGTCCTGGTACATTTTGTCGGCACCGGGATGAATAGAATACCGGGATTTGTGGGCTTCGTCCATCAGAATCTGTCGCAAATCGGTTCGTCTAGGGATCCAAATTCGGTCCAGATAGTGGAATATCCCATTCGGCTTATTCACAAGTTGAGCTCCATCGTGATAGATTATTTCCTTCTTCAGAGTGCGTTCATTAAAACATGCGTGCTAGGCTTCGCGGATGAGGGTTTCGAGGTTGTATTGGGCTTGGACATTACGAGTGCTGAGCAAATAACTTCGTCTGCTGAGAGCGTCGGCAACAACATTTGCTTTGCCTGGGTAATAACGAATCTCACAGTCATAATCGTTGAGAAGTTCTGCCCATCGGCGTTGACGCATATTAAGTTCTTTCCGATCAAAGATGTGTTGTAGGCTCCTATGATCGGTGAAGATCGTACACTTTGTACCATACAGGTAGTGTCGCCAAATCTTTAACGCAAAAACAACTGCGCCTAGCTCGAGATCATGGGTTGTATAGTTCTTCTCGTGGATTTTAAGCTGTCGGGATGCGTAAGGTATAACCTTGTCTCGCTGCATAAGAACACAACCAAGACCAAGGTTGGAAGCATCACAATAGACAATGAAATCATCGTTTCCGTCGGGCAATGTGAGAACAGGAGCATTGCAAAGCATGAGCTTGAGTGTTTGGAAAGCAGACTCTTGTTCGGTTCCCCAAACAAAAGGCTTGTCTTTATGCGTGAGAGCGGTAAGGGGCACAGCGATCTTTGAGAATCCTTCGATAAATCGTCGATAATAGCCCGCTAATCCGAGAAAAAACGAACTTCAGACGGGTTCTTAGGTGTAATCCAACTCTTAACGGCTTCAATCTTCGCAGGATCGACGTGAATACCTTGACTATTTACAATGTGACCCAGAAACTGAACCTCCTCCAGCCAGAATTCGCACTTGGAGAACTTGGCATAGAGTTGATTCCCCTGGAGTAGCTCGAGAACCAAACGTAGATGTTGCGCGTGTTCGGCTTTCTATTTGGAATAGATCAAGACTTCGTCGATGAATACGATGACGAAACGGTTGAGATAAGGTTTACACACGCGATTCATCAGATCCATGAAGACCGCGGGTGCGTTGGTTAAACCAAAGGGCATAACAACGAATTCGTAATGGCCGTATCGAGTGCAAAAAGCGGATTTGGGTATATCTTCCTCTTGAATGCATAGTTGGTGATAGCCTGATCGTAGATCGATCTTCGAGAAACACGTAGCACCTTGTAGCTAATCAAACAAATCGTCAATGCGAGGCAGGGGATAGCGGTTCTTGATAGTTAACTTATTCAATTCCCGATAGTCAATGCACATCATGAACGACCCATCCTTCTTTTTGACGAAAAGGACTGGCGCGCCCCAAGGAGAGGTGCTCGGGCGAATGAAGCCTTTCTCAAGTAATTCCTGGAGTTGGTTCGAGAGTTCACGCATTTCGGACGGTGCGAGTCTGTAAGGAGCTTTGGCAATAGGGTTGTGTAACACCTCGAAAATTCACGTCCTATAATGTGTTGACACGTGTCATATGTTTAAAACGTGTGAAAGAATATTATAGAAGGACTAAAGTTGACAAACATGGAAAGTAGGTGAATATACGTATTCTAAGTGTCAATTGTGAATAAATATAATATACATTAACCCTACTTGGTGCTCATACCTTCAAACGAATAAATCATGGATCATACGAAGCTAAAAGTGAGAGATTACAAACTACAGGGGCTAAATGTGTCAACATGTTTAAGTTATACCTCTGAGTGACCTTTTGACAAACCCGAAGCTTTGTAACGGTTAATTATGCTCACTAGAATGCACGATTAAAATTTCATAAAGTTTCGTTATCGTATGAGAAAGTTATGATCAAATTCGTGTACGAGGGGTTAAAGCGTAAACGTTGAAAGTTAGGACCTTTCGGGTAACAATTAAGTTAACCGGGGACTTAACAAAGTGGGTATATGTTTTAAAGCCCTTATAGATCAATTGTGAGGGTTCATAATGCAATAAACAAGTGCCTAATCGAGTCTTGAAGGGGCAAGGATCAAATCGCAAAAATCTAAAATATGGATTTGGTGCAGAAGGGGCCTAGCGCGACGCGAGGGGAGCCTGGCGTCACGCTAGGGGTAGTCTGATGTGAATTTTGTTATTTCTTGTCTGCCCTTGTGCTTATGATCGACTTTAAACGATTTTTCTCAACATGGGCGACCCCTAAATGCCTCCTAGGACCTTAGGGACATGTGTTGGTGGTTTGTGGTCAATGGTAGACTTGTGTGTCAACAAGTTATGGTGATTTAAACACTATATAAAGGCCATGATATGCACCAATGATCTTCACATCTTCTCTTGCATTCCTGATCAATTCTGGAGCTCCCAAGCAGGCTCAAGTGATCATAATTAGTGCATAGGACCTTGGTAAGTTTGCTAAACCTTTCTTAATTAAGTTTTAGCTTAGTTTTAGCTTAAAAGTCAAACCGTCGTAATTAACGGTTGACTTTAAGATTAACCAATGATGGTCCAGTGATTAGTCGAACCAAAAGTAGATATAAGTTGGTATTTATGTGGGTAATAAACCCTCAAAAGGGTTCCCCCTGATTACCACTCTAACTAGGTCAAAAGTCGGGTCAAACGTGTACTTAAAAAGTCAACAGAAAGTTTAAAATGCGATTTATGCATAATTAGCAATGTAGACCATATACAACCTGATTGATCATTGATATAACTTGGTAATAAGTGTAAGAACATGTCTAAACATGTTCAACCCGACAATTTCCTGTGTAGACCCGGTTCGGAACCGAAAGTCACATAGTTTGACTTTCACTTTGACTTTCAGTTCTGACCCATTTAGGCATGTTTTAGAAATGCCTCAGAGCTTTAATTGGACTAGGTTACATGTTAGAATAACCCTCTGTGATTATACACCTTGGTTCATTAGTTATCGAATTAATATGCATGTTTCCGTTAATTGCTCATATGTTGACCGTTATGCCCTTATTACCTTAAAACGTGATTTTTTGAAATATAAAAGGGTAGAAACTTTAATTAGTGATATATAAACTTGTATGCAAAGTTTGACATCAGTTTGAATTGTAGATTAAGAGTTATGCTCATAATCGCAAAATGAATGCTTTATGTTAACAAAACGGCGTAATTAGCATATAGCCTAGTTAAGCCTACTTTTTGGTATCAAACTTAATAACCACTGATGTAATATATTATTTTGGGATTTTTAAAGATTTTTAATTAATTTTAGGCTGAGCATAACTAGTAGTCGTAGGCTTAATCCGGTAATTGTCGGTTTTGCCCTTACGGGCCATAAAATGAGTTTTACATATCTAAACGACTCCAAACCTTTTGCTACTGATCACATATGATAAATAAATTTTTTTAAGCCTTCTGGAAATATAAAAATATCAGACTTAAGTATCGAACCCGGAAAGGGCCTTTAATCGCCTTATTAAGCGTTTTTAACGCAAAGTATGTATCAAAATTCTATTGGACATACCCGGGTTGATACCTACTAATATAAGAGGCAAATTATAATATTTTAACAGTAAGCAAAGGTTGATAAACTCAGACTCCAGTTTTGAGCTTTTCGGCTTGTGTGAAATTACCAAAATACCCCTACGGGGCATAGTTTGGTTAGAAATGATAAGTTTCACATATATGCTTTAACCTACTGATATAACTTAGAAAATTGAGTATATTTTCTGATTACATCAGAGCTGTAACTCAGGTTGTTACTTAAACTCTTTTATAAACTTTTAAATGACCAAACTACCCCTACGGGGCCTAGTTTGTGTTTAAAAATGTTTCGGGCATAATGAAAGACATCTTACTGATGTCACAACATATTTGAGGCATAATTAACTTAGGAAACCTGTATATAGCTCTCATGAATACCCGTCACGCTTATTACGCGTACGGTTCGGTTTATGTAACAAGTTTACATAAATTAGCCGAAACGGGTCAAACCTTAACGGTTTTATCTCAAAATCCAGAATGTGAATAATAAACCCATATTAAACAAGTCTTCAAACTTGTCGGGTCTAAATCACATTCTATCCGGTCTTCGCTTAATCGTGCGTACGAACCGTATCTTTGAAACTAGCCGGTCTAAGCTTAAGCTTAACTAAAGACCCGTTAGGATTCTAATAGGTTATTATAAAACCTTCGTTCCAGATTAGGAGGACCAGTAAAAGCTACGTGCATTTTGCTAATTGTGAATTATACTTGCTCAGGTAAATACTTTTAACTTATTTTCCCTATACGAGCTTGGGTTACGGTATATAGCATACCGCTTGATCGGGCATCAAATCTCCACCGTTAGGTGGGTAGTTGAATAATTTGATCGGCTCGTTTAAACAGTCTTGTTACTTAAAGCCTTTGGGGGGTTAATGACCATGTCCCGGATATCCTTGGCATCATCTTACGAGATGGCCACGACCTGAGCACGGGATGTAGGCGTACACCCGTCAGTGTATAACTCTGTAATGTGGTGTGTCTATTGATCTTTAACCCGGACAAGATCCGGGCTACTGAACGCACAAGAAACATGTAATTCGTTCACAAGATTATAATATTAAATAATTCTCCCAACTTAAAAAGATTAATCTTGCCTCTGTGCATTTTAATCAAATTATAAAAACCTTTATGCCATGTGCATCCAAACCAATTTTAAATCATTTTCCAAAATGAGTCAGTTGATTGTATTTACCAGTGTAAACTGACGTATTTTCCAAAAAGGCTAAATGCAGGTACTATACGAAATTGGCTGGATATTTCTCCTTAGCATCAATAGAAGTCTCGCAAGCTTAAGATGCCTAAAAGTCTGTTGAACTATTGTTTCCATTTTATGTTCGATCCTTCTGTGGATAAACTTCCGAATATTATGACAGATGATATTATAATAATAAATTCGGTTGTATTATATTTTCAATTGCTTCCGCTGTGCATATTAATATTGTGTTGTTTGACTATTACGTTACCAACCATGACGTCACGATACTCCCCACCGGGCCCTCCGGTGACACGTGGAATTCGGGGTGTGACAGGTTGGTATCAGAGCCAACATTGAGTGAATTAAACACTAGCTTTTTGGTGTTTAATCTCAATGACACAGTAGCACATTCCTTGACCTTCTGAGTCTAGACTTAACTTAGGAATGTTCTCAATCCTAATCTATAAATTTTTACTTCCAAATTTTATTGGATACGTCGCCAAGCGAAGAAGCCGTAATAGGAGTTCTCCACCCCCGAAGCCCTGAGATACTGAGCTTCGTACCGCGGCTAGAATGAAACGAGCATCCAAGGAGAAAGCGTTCAGAAATAAAATGAAGAAGAAACTCCTTTTACTGAAGATCGTTCCTTATTAGTCCTTATAAGGACATAATTATCTTTCAGTCCCTACAAGGACAACATTATTCCTTTCAAGTCCCGCTTAGGGCAACTTTATACTTTTATTTTTATATAGTGGAATGATTAAGTTTAAACTTTCATTCTAAACAAGAATATTAAATAAATGGAAAATAACATTTCCTTTTGCAAGATCTACCATTATAATAAGATGGCAAAATCTAAAAAGGACAAGACCTAGCCACGTGTCATTTTAAGACCGGGCCAAGATGGTAGTTCCATAATTAGATTCAGATCCATATTAACACCTCAATTTAAAATTGTTCTGCGTTAATTAAATTAAGAATCTTAAGTGTGAAACCTAGCCTTCGGGTCAATTATAAGACCGGGCCAAGATGGTAAGACCTGTTAAAAAGATTCAAACCATTTATAAAGAATCTTAAGAGTGAAACCTAGCCGAGTGTCATTATAAAGACCTGGCCAAGATGGTAAGACCTGTTTAAAAGATTCGAATCCCTGTTAACATCTGAAAACGTGTTAACACTCCTGGCAGACGTGATTCATTAAAAATCACACACGTCATTTTTATATAGGATCCTCCAAAAGATTCCTAACCCAGTTTAATGATCTCTGAATCCTGGGTTTACATCATTAATTGAGATGATCATATTTTAACCATACGTGGTAACATAATGCCTACGGGCCCTGCTCATTTCCATATGAGCCAAAAGACAGTGGTAGCGATGACTCCCTGTCAGATAAAGGTAATGAACTAGGTTCAAACCTCAAATGCTTTGATTCTCTGAAATCCTAGCATATAATTTATAATTGTCCTTATGACTAGGCCTATTGTGCCAATATACTCAAATGCCTTGATTCTCTGAAATCCTGGCATATAATTTATAATTGTCCTTGTGACTAGGCCTATTGTGCCAATATACTTTCATGCTTTGATTCTCTGAAATCATGAGCTTATAATCTATAAATGTCCATGTGACCAGGCCATTGGGTGCCACTAATAAAACTATTAATGTTTTATAATTAGGATAAATTATAATAGAAATCCTAAACATAAATGATTAATAAATTAACCAAATATGGTCTCTGTTACCATGGTTAATGAATTTCCCTAAGGGGCAATTCCGTAATAAACATCCCTTAGAAGGGAAGTACCTACGGGCTATAGTTAATGTCCTCGGAGACTAAAGACAGTGGTAGCCTACAGCTCCCTGTCAGGAAAAGGTAATAAACTTTGATTCAAACCTTAATGTCGCGATTCTCTGAAATCATGGCTTATAAATTTAACTTGTCTACGCGACTAGGCCATTTGTGCTATTATTAACTTATGAATTAGGATTTATGATGAAAATCCTGAACAAAATAAATATCCTTCCTTCCCTGTCAGTATGCATTTTAAAATGAATCTTAAAGGTGAAACCTATCCTACGCGGCCAAGATGGTGAAACCTACTCAAGGGATTCAGATCCTTGTTAACACTTAGGAACGTGTTAGCACTCTTGACAAATGTGATTCGAGAAAATCACAACAGTCATCCTTATATTGGATTCTTCCAATTCCCTTATCTAGCCTAGTGATTTAGTAATCATGGTTTATATCATCCTATAAGATGATCATATTATAAGCATCCGTTAGTGATGAAGTGCCTACGGGCTAAACTGGTTGTCCGATAAGACAACGACGGTGGTGGTCTTTGACCTCCTGTCTAAAATGTTGGACTATGTCCAAACATAATAGTCTATATGATCAATGCGATCATGACTAATATCATCTAATACGATGATCATATTATTTAACATCCTTTAGTGATGTTTTGCCTACGGGCTATAATATATTGTCCATTTGGGACATTGCCATTGTTATCTTTATGTTTCCTTGTCTGAGGTGGTGAGCTATGCTCAAGCCAAATAGTCAATATGATTAATGCAATCATGACTTATATCATCTAATAGGATGAACCTATTATAAACATCCATTAGTGATGTTTTGCCTATGGGCCATATTATATTGTCCATGTGTGATAAAGACATTGTAATCTTTACGATTTCCTGTGCAAGGTAGTGAGCTATGCTCAAGCCTAATAATCTATATGATCAATGCAATCATGACAAAAATTCATCAATACGATGGTTAAAAATTTTAACATCCTTAATGATGTTTTGCCTAAGGGCTTTATTATATTGTCCAATTGAGACAAGGCAATTGTAATCTTTTGTGATTCTTTGCCCAAGGGGGTGAGCTATACTTAAATCCCATAGTCTGTACTATCATTGCGATCCTGACTAGTATCATCAGTATGATGATCATAATATTAACATCCCTCGTGATGAAATGCCTACGGGCTATACTTTATTCTAGTGTCGGTAAGACAAAGATAGTAGTGATCTTTATGATCCCCTGTTCAAAATGGTGTGATTATACCCAAACCTAATAGTCAATATGATCGGCGTGATCATGACTAATATCATTAGATACGATGGTTATATATAAACATCCATTAGTGATGTTGATTGGCTTACTTTTCTGCCAAATGAATCATCTTTCAAGACGATGACAGTTGTAGTCTATGACTCCCTGTCCAAAGGTGAAGAACTATGTTCAAGCCTTAAGACTCCTGATCTAATAAGATTGCAGCCTATGAATTGATGTCCTTGTGACAAATCCACAGGTTATATTCAAGTCACCCATAACAAGCCTCCGGGCTATAATTCGTCGTTCGCAACAAGTAACATACTAAATGTTAACATCGCTGGTGACAGGCCTTAGTGCCATATCCTACAACGTCCTAGAGACAAGGCCATTTGTGCCACATCTAAATGTCATTACGACAAGGCCTTCGTGCCGTATAATCATTTATGTCCTTCGTGACTGGACTTTATGCCATATCTTTCTACGTCCATCGAGACAGGCTTCTATGCCATATGTGTATACATATAATAAAAGTCTTTTAAGGCAAGCCTTTGAGCTATTATAATCGTCCTTGTGACAAAGACAGTTGTGACACTATGGTCCCCTGTCAAGCAGGTATTGGACTCGCTCCAAACCTTAAATGCCATTGATAATCCTTTTGTGACCTAAGCTAAATGTAATAGATATACATTCAAATAGCATTCATTAAGAATGTACAGACCAGAATAGCCTATACGGTGTATGAATGCCGTGGCTAATCTAAGTCAGGTCATCAGGATGATGACTACTAATTGTTAAATCTTGGTGATTGGTACCAAGTTTCGAGTATGGAAAACTCGGATGAGGTAGACGACGGTCGCAATACTATTAATACGACGAAAGTTAATAAAACTACAAACGTAAACCTCAATATTAATGGAGTTAATCTCCAGGCTGTGGTTGACGCAGCAGTTGGAAGGACCATAGAAAGATCATGAAACGATCCGAAGAGCCGAATGCTCCTCGCTCTGAATTTCATTTAAAAACCACGTTCAAATACTCGTGAGAAGAGCTCTGTTCACACTTCGGATATGAAGGATGAACCAAAGGAGGAGGATAACTCCTAGAAAATCTAAGGAAAAGAGCAAGAACAGGCTTAATAAAAAGCAACGAAAAAAAATGGTGGAACCGGCCGTCCCCAGAATCGAACCTGGGTCTAGGCCACACCCTTTCGCGCGCCTAGCCAACCGAGCTAGGTGCCTAGTTTGTGAAATTTCCATTTTGGTTAAATATAAGCACATGTATAATAACTTCCTTACTTCTTACTATAAGTCACCTACTTATCCTCCTTATGTTGACTAAGTATTAGAATCCAAGATTTTACCTCTATGTTTTAGTTACTCTTGGCTTGCTTATGTTCACTAAACACTGGAAAGGCTAAAGGAAGAAATGCCTGAACTCACCTGATGAATGCCAAGAGGCAGTTCACATTATCATTTACCAATGATAATTCCTGCTAAGTGTCCTGTTTTTAATACAGGCAATAATAAATCTTCATAAACCATAAGCTTAGCAAACTTTTATACTATCCACAAGGTATAACTTACCAAGGAAACCATAGTAACCGATTCTTCTAGTATCGGCAAGGAATCCTTCTGAAAAACCTAAGAGTACTCTTTCTTCGCATAGAGTACGACAACATATGTTATTTTAATTATTTTCTCATTGTTTTTCTATCGCCTGTGAATGCCAAACTATGTTTGATAAAAGTGCTATATGAGGATTGGCGTATCCTAGTGTGTCCCATAGATTACTTCCATGCCTGATCAGTATGGAGGTTTAATACATGGAACCCCTAAGATATCCCAATGATCATATTGTACTAAAGTCGACTAGTAGTATTCAAGGAAGATATCCAGAATGGAATTGTCCAAGTAAATGTTCCCGATTAAGGAATTCGTGGACTTATAACATAAATGTGTCACTTATTTGACATGAGCAATGATGGATGAACTGGAGCCTGAGATATGGAAAATCTCTGTAGCCTCCTTGCATCTTGATTATCTTCTCATAAGTTTTCCCTGCTTACCTCCTGGAAGGCAGGTAGAATTAATATTTGTATCCCGCTGTGGGCGGGAGTACTGTGAAAGCTCCATATTGATTATGGAATAATCGAAACCTTGATTAAGTAGGTTTTAAGACATAGGCTCATATAGCCTGACTCAATATTCTGAGGGTTTTATGTTATTAAATAAGAAAGACGGTTCATATTGCTTATGCATACATACCGCAACCCTAATTAGGCAACGATTAAGAATTTCCATCAGCTACCCAGGATCTAAGGGCAAACTATTGGTGGATAGGCTTGAATAAGTCTGTGGCCACCTATGTAGCTAAATGCTTGACATATGCGCAAGTCAAAGCCGAGCATCAGAAACCGTCAGGTTTGCTACAACAGCCTGAACTTCCTACGTGGAAGTGGGAAATGGTAACTATGGATTTTATTACCAAGTTACCCAAGACAAGGAAAGGAAATGATACAATATGGGTTATAGTTGATAGACTGACAAAGTCAGCACACTTCCTACCCATTAAGGAGACTTATAGCTCCGATATGTTAGCCCGTTGTACGTGAATAAGATTGTAGCCTTACATGGCATACCTGTGCCTATTATCTCTGACCGAGGTACTAGATACACATCACATTTTTGGAAGAGTTTCCAACAATCTTTGGGCACACGTTTGAATTTTAGTACGGCTTATCATCCTCAGACTGACGGTCAGAATGAGCGCACTATTCAAACATTGGAAGACATGCTACGTGCATGTGCGATCGATTTGGGTGGTAGTTGGGATAAGAACCTACCATTAATCGAATTCTCCTACAACAATAGCTACCATACCAGCATTAAGGCTGTGCCTTTTGAGGTATTATACGGTAGAAAGTGTAGATCGCCTATTTGTTGGGCGGAAGTTGGAGATGTCCAATTATCAGGACCAGAGATAGTGTTCGAAACAACGGACAAGATTGTCCAGATTCGTGACCGTCTCAAAGCTGCCCGCGATAGGCAGAAGAGTTACGCATATCCAAAGCGTAAATCTTTTCACTTCTAAGTAGGTGATAAAGTGTTGCTAAAAGTATCACCCTGGAAGGGGGTGATGCGATTTGGTAAGAAAGGCAAGCTAAGCCCGAGATACACAGGACCTTTCGAGGTTATCGAACGTGTCGGGTCAGTTGCCTATAAGTTAAACTTACCGGAAGAGCTCAGTGGAATTCACAATGTGTTCCACATCTGCAATCTGAAAAAGTGTTTCGCTGATGAATCACTGGTTATACCCATACAGATGTGCATATAGATGAGAGCTTAAAGTTTGTGGAAAAACCTATGTCGATTGAAGATCGACAGGTAAAGAAGCTTCGAAGGAAGCATGTACCGATTGTAAAGGTCAAATGGGATGCCCATAGAGGTCCCGAATTCACGTGGGAGCTTGAATCCACGATGAAAGAAAAGTACCCTTACTTATTTCAGTAAATCTCGGGTCGAGATTTATTTTAAGGGGGTGAGGATGTAACACCTCGAAAATTCACGTCCTATAATGTGTTGACACGTGTCATATGTTTAAAACGCGTGAAAGAATATTATAGAAGGACTAAAGTTGACAAACGTGGAAAGTAGGTGAATATACGTATTCTAAGTGTCAACTGTGAATAAATATAATATACATTAACCCTACTTGGTGCTCATACCTTCAAACGAATAAATCATGGATTATACGAAGCTAAAAGTGAGAGATTACAAACTACAGGGGCTAAATGTGTCAACATGTTTAAGTTATACCTCTGAGTGACCTTTTGATAAACCCGAAGCTTTGTAACGGTTAATTATGCTCACTAGAATGCACGATTAAAATTTCATAAATTTTCGTTATCGTATGAGAAAGTTATGATCAAATTCGTGTACGAGGGGTTAAAGCGTAAACATTGAAAGTTAGGACCTTTCGGGTAACAATTAAGTTAACCGGGGACTTAACAAAGTGGGTATATGTTTTAAAGCCCTTATAGATCAATTGTGAGGGTTCATAATGCAATAAACAAGTGCCTAATCGAGTCTTGAAGGGGCAAGGATCAACTCGCAAAAATCTAAAATATGGATTTGGTGCAGAAGGGGCCTAGCGCGACGCGAGGGGAGCCTGGCGTCACGCTAGGGGTAGTCTGATGTGAATTTTGTTATTTCTCGTCTGCCCTTGTGCTTATGATCGACTTTAAACGATTTTTCTCAACATGGGCGACCCCTAAATGCCTCCTAGGACCTTAGGGACATGTGTTGGTGGTTTGTGGTCAATGGTAGACTTGTGTGTCAACAAGTTATGGTGATTTAAACACTATATAAAGGCCATGATATGCACCAATGATCTTCACATCTTCTCTTGCATTCCTGATCAATTCTGGAGCTCCCAAGCAGGCTCAAGTTATCATAATTAGTGCATAGGACCTTGGTAAGTTTGCTAAACCTTTCTTAATTAAGTTTTAGCTTAGTTTTAGCTTAAAAGTCAAACCGTCGTAATTAACGGTTGACTTTAAGATTAACCAATGATGGTCCAGTGATTAGTCAAACCAAAAGTAGATATAAGTTGGTATTTATGTGGGTAATAAACCCTCAAAAGGGTTCCCCCTGATTACCACTCTAACCAGGTCAAAAGTCGGGTCAAACGTGTACTTAAAAAGTCAACAGAAAGTTTAAAATGCGATTTATGCATAATTAGCAATGTAGACCATATACAACCTGATTGATCATTGATATAACTTGGTAATAAGTGTAAGAACATGTCTAAACATGTTCAACCCGACAATTTCCTGTTTAGACCCGGTTCGGAACCGAAAGTCACATAGTTTGACTTTCACTTTGACTTTCAGTTCTGACCCGTTTAGGCATGTTTTAGAAATACCTCAGAGCTTTAATTGGACTAGGTTACATGTTAGAATAACCCTCTGTGATTATACACCTTGGTTCATTAGTTATCCAATTAATATGCATGTTTCCGTTAATTGCTCATATGTTGACCGTTATGCCCTTATTACCTTAAAACGTGATTTTTGGAAATATAAAAAGGTAGAAACTTTAATTACTGATATATAAACTTGTATGCAAAGTTTGACATCAGTTTGAATTGTAGATTAAGAGTTATGCTCATAATCGCAAAATGAATGCTTTATGTTAACAAAACGGCGTAATTAGCATATAGCCTAGTTAAGCCTACTTTTTGGTATCAAACTTAATACCCACTGATGTAATATATTATTTTGGGATTTTTAAAGATTTTTAATTAATTTTAGGCTGAGCATAACTAGTAGTCGTAGGCTTAATCCGGTAATTGTCGGTTTTGCCCTTACGGGCCATAAAATGAGTTTTACATATCTAAACGACTCCAAACCTTTTGCTACTGATCACATATGATAAATAAATTATTTTAAGCCTTCTGGAAATATAAAAATATCAGACTTAAGTATCGAACCCGGAAAGGGCCTTTAATCGCCTTATTAAGCGTTTTTAACGCAAAGTATGTATCAAAATTCTATTGGACATACCCAAGTTGATACCTACTGATATAAGAGGAAAATTATAATATTTTAACAGTAAGCAAAGGTTGATAAACTCAGACTCCAGTTTTGAGCTTTTCAGCTTGTGTGAAATTACCAAAATACCCCTACGGGGCATAGTTTGGTTAGAAATGATAAGTTTCACATATATGCTTTAACCTACTGATATAACTTAGAAAATTGAGTATATTTGCTGATTACATCAGAGCTGTAACTCAGGTTGTTACTTAAACTCTTTTATAAACTTTTAAATGACCAAACTACCCCTACGGGGCCTAGTTTGTGTTTAAAAACGTTTCGGGCATAATGAAAGACATCTTACTGATGTCACAACATATTTGAGGCATAATTAACTTAGGAAACCTGTATATAGCTCTCATGAATACCCGTCACGCTTATTACGCGTACGGTTCGGTTTATGTAACAAGTTTACATAAATTAGCCGAAACGGGTCAAACCTTAACGGTTTTATCTTAAAATCCAGAATGTGAATAATAAACCCATATTAAACAAGTCTTCAAACTTGTCGGGTCTAAATCACATTCTATCCGGTCTTCGCTTAATCGTGCGTACGAACCGTATCTTTGAAACTAGCCGGTCTAAGCTTAAGCTTAATTAACGACCCGTTAGGATTCTAATAGGTTATTATAAAACCTTCGTTCCAGATTAGGAGGACCAGTAAAAGCTACGTGCATTTTGCTAATTGTGAATTATACTTGCTCAGGTAAATACTTTTAACTTATTTTCCCTATACGGGCTTGGGTTACGGTATATAGCATACCGCTTGATCGGGCATCAAATCTCCACCGTTAGGTGGGTAGTTGAATAATTTGATCGGCTTGTTTAAACAGTCTTGTTACTTAAAGCCTTTGGGGGGTTAATGACCATGTCCCAGATATCCTTGGCATCATCTTACGAGATGGCCACGACCTGAGCACGGGGTGTAGGCGTACACCCGTCAGTGTATAACTCTGTAATGTGGTGTGTCTATTGATCTTTAACCCGGACAAGATCCGGGCTACTGAACGCACAAGGAACATGTAATTCGTTCACAAGATTATAATATTAAATAATTCTCCCAAGTTAAAAAGATTAATCTTGCCTCTGTGCATTTTAATCAAATTATAAAAACCTTTATGCCATGTGCATCCAAACCAATTTTAAATCATTTTCCAAAATGAGTCAGTTGATTGTATTTACCAGTGTAAACTGACGTATTTTCCAAAAAGGCTAAATGCAGGTACTATACGAAATTGGCTGGATATTTCTCCTTAGCATCAATAGAAGTCTCGCAAGCTTAAGATGCCTAAAAGTCTGTTGAACTATTGTTTCCATTTTATGTTCGATCCTTCTGTGGATAAACTTCCGAATATTGTGACAGATGATATTACAATAATAAATTCGGTTGTATTATATTTTCAATTGCTTCCGTTGTGCATATTAATATTGTGTTGTTTGACTATTACGTTACCAACCATGACGTCACGATACTCCCCACCGGGCCCTCCGGTGACACGTGGAATTCGGGGTGTGACAGGTTGAATCCAGGAATGAGGTCAATACGAAAGTCGATATCACGACTTGGCGGTAAACCTGGAAGATCGTCAGGGAATACCTTTGGAAATTCATACACAACGGGGACTTCGTTTACTACTGGATTACCTTTCTTTTCCTTCTCCGCTACTACAATGTTCGCCAAGAATGCTCTGTATTCCTTGCGGAGATACTTGCTAGCTTAGACACATGACATGAGCTTGAGACCTTTCGAAGAAGTTTCACCGTAGACACATAATAAATCACCATTCGTGAGCGAGAATCGAATCATCTTTTTGAAGCCCACAACTTCAGCATGGTTTTCACGAAGAAAGTCCATGCCTACTATGACGTCAAAACTTCCGTCTTGCATCGGAATAAGGTCGATTGGGAAGATGTGATTGTTGAGCTCAAGAGTACAATCACGAAGAACAGAATTAACGGCAACAGTTCTTCCGGTAGTGACTTCAACATCGAACGTCGAGGGGAGATGGGAGCATTTACGACTAAGGAGTTTCTCAAATTCGAACGACACAAAGCAATTATCGGCTCCAGTATCAAACAAACACGAAGCATAAATACCATTCACAAGGAACGTACCATTGAGCACGTTGTTGTCAGCCTGGGCTTGGCGCACGTTGATGTTGAAAGTTCTGACGTGTGCGGCTTGTTGTTGTTGCTGATGCTGTTGCTGCTGCTGAGGCTCTTGTTTCACAACCCTGTTCGGGCACATGTTCGCAAAATGGTTGGGATCACCACATGCGAAGCAGACTCTGGCGTTGATCGCGGGTGTCGGAGCTGCTTGTTGGCCTTGCGGGGCTGGGAGCAGAACTTGATGAGTAGTGGCTTGAGCTTGTGTCACACCCCAACCGATGGCGGAATCATCGGGGCGCGACACTGAGCGAAACAGATTGTCCAGAAGTTTCCATAACAACTATCTTTACCATTCAATTTAAGTTAACATGTCCCATACCATGCCTCAAATAGTAAAACAAGTTATTACAGACAAAAACTAAACAAATATTCTGTTCCGACAACTCAGATTTAAACATGACAATTTATTTGTTGGTTTCTAGGACTCCAGTTCCTAGCTTCGATTTCATCACAGCCCGAGAAGCATTTAAACAACCTAGGCACCTGTCACATACGTTAAAGTAAAGTCAATACATAAAATGTAAAGGTGAGCATACAAGTTTGATAATAGCATAATAGAGTTCGAATTCGTTTACGCATAACCAGCACGTACGCATAGTGAAATGAAGCACGTTAGTTATCGACATAGATCCATCGATACCAATGACTGCGAATTTACTGCCCGAGGCAGTTCGCAAAACATGATTACCACCGTAATCCATGCAAGTAAAAGATCCTTAACAACCCCCGTGTGAACGGGTGCTGAGTCCAAACTATAGTACTATCGTTGCTAAGGCAGGTAGACAGCATTCCATGTGTAAACATAACAAACAAGCATTCATAAGCCACGTATAACATGCATTAATGGTTTAGTGTTAAAATAGCTTGAGTAGTGTGATAGTTGTAGTTTGAATATTCGTAACGTATGTAACACCCAAAAGTGCTAAAAGCAAAAAGGGTTCGAGTATACTCACAGCGATTATGGATTGAAGGGAGCGCTTTTCAGCGAGTACGGTTAGCCTGAATAGATTCGATAACGTAAGGATAAGTGGCACGCAAAACAGTACAAGGTGAGCGTGGGTAGGGTGACTAGTCGTGCGGATTAGTAATCCGTGCGAGTGGTAATCCGTCCGGGTTAGTCGCTCGTGCAGATTGTTATCCATGCGGACAAGTTATTCGTGCGAGTGGTGATCCGTCCGGATTAGTCACTCGTGCGGACTGTTATCCGTGCGGACAAGTTATTCGTGCGAGTGGTGATCCGTCCGGATTAGTCACTCGTGCGGACTGTTATCCGTGCGGATAACATGTTCGTGCGGGTAACTATTCGAGTGGATTGTTTCTTCCTAAGTTAAGGATGTGTTTGTGTATGATGGCTTGTGCTTTGAAGTTTTCGTTGTAGCATTTAGAAGCCATTTAAGTATCTCTACCTTTCAAGCCGGTCGCGCGGACAACAATCCGTCCGGATGGTGATCCGTGCGGACACGTCTCTGAGGTTGAGTCACTTGATGAAGTTTGGGGAATCCGTCCGGATGGTAATCCGTGCAGATAGTGGAAATCCGTCCGGATAGTCGTTCGTGCGGACTGACAATCCGTCCGGATAGTCTGTCCGTGCGGACAACTGGTCCGTGCGGATGAACTTTGTTTGGACGTATTCAAGGTCTTAGTATCTCATGATTCGAAGAGTAATCCATTCAGAGGTCGTCCGTCCGGATTGTTCATTCGTCGATACTCAAACCTCGTTTTGAATGTGGGTCCCAAGTGTAGCTCGTCCGGGTGACAACCCGTCCGGATCGTCTGTCCGTGCGGACAGCTTGTCCGTGCGGACAAGTTATTCGTCATGGTTGTTCCGTTTGTCTACTCTTGGTTTCTGTTATCGTTTTATCGAGACATTTTGATTACGTGGCAACCACTTGGAATTGTATTCTTACTCGCGTGACTAAGCCGGTCAGGAACCACCCTAACTCGACCTGTCGGCGACTCAGAACGGTCGTTCCGGTTTATCTCGTAATCAGGTGTCTTGCGGGTAGGATTCCAGATCTAGGACTAGTGCATCACTATTATCGAGTAGAGACTAGAACCGATCAGATTCGAACCGATTTTAAGGGTAAAAGAAGGAGAGAACTTGAGTTTATTTCTTTCAACTCGTTTATCCTTTGAAAAGTTTAGATTTAGGTGATATTGTCGTGAAATCTTATGGAAACCGTTCAGATCTGAGTTATTTTTGATGGAATGAAGTCAAGCTTGAAGTTCATAAGAACTTCATGATGACGTCACCCGAGAATACCTCAAATCTTGATGGTTTCACGGTTGAAAATTGAGATTTGAAAGATAGAAAGGTGTGGAATTGTGTAGTGATCAAGAATGTACAAGAATTAGAGCAAGATCTTACCTGGATTGAGAGAAATCTGAGAAAAGGTGAAGAATGCGTGCGGTTCGGACGTCACTTGCCAAAAGTGGAAAATTTGGAGAGTGACCCGTGTATTTATAGGATGCCAAAAGGGGAAAGGGTAACCCGTGCGGATTGCACGTTACCCGGATTGGGTTATCCGTCCGGATTGGTCATCCGTCCGGATTGGCAACCGTGCGGATTGGCAATCCGTGCGGATTGACCATCCGTTCGGATGTCGCCTGATTTGGTGCGTTCGGTGCGATGACGCTTCGACTTCGGTTTTCGAGCGATCAGATAGGGTTTCCTAGTCAAATTACTTTTAGTCCCAACTACTTTGTTTACGACAAGGTTCGATTTGGAGTTCGGGTTCGAGTTCGATTGTATTCGAGTTAGACTTCGAGTTTCGATTGAGTTCGCTTGATTATCACAACATAACATAAAGTAACATGCACAGGTAACACGTAAGGCACACACACACGTATAATCAACAAGTATAATACATAGTTCTAGTTGCGATTCGGTGTCGATTCGTTTAGCATAGCTTGATTATTAGTTGATTAACTTTATCGCATTGTTACTGCCTATGATTCACAGTCGTAGGTCGATTGAAATACGATTAACATGGTTCGATTATTGCAATGTACGACACTTACTCCACATAATATAATTAAAATAAAAGCATTTCTACGAGTCAAGTCGCGCGAAATCGGTCGTTGACTTTGACCTTGACTTTGACTGACACTCGTGAAAACACGGGGTGTTACAGCCTCCCCTTGTTTATGGAATTTCGTCCCGAAATTAAGCTGAAAGCCGTAACAAGGTCGTGAATCACGTGTGAGAGTTCTTCGTTTGGACCGATTTTGACTCGTGTAGCGTGCGGAATCCGTGCACGATCGTGACCAAACACAATCGTAACGGAGTTGAAACTGGGCCTACAAGTGGTATCTAAGCAGGTTCTCGATTGCACTGATCAAACAACTAGATTCGTACAGGAATTGATCAGATTCAGAGTCGATTTCACTCAGATTTGACAATTTCTTCATTTTTTTCATATTCATCACGTTTTTATCTGAAAATCGTCAAATTAAACGACTTTTTACGGATAAAAATTGCTGATTTTTGGATATGTTGTGCGAAATTTATTGATATACAAGCCTACAAAGTTTCAGATCTTAATTCGAAGCCGTTTGAGAGAAATCTGCGTTTTTGTGGTTCGCTTCTCTAATTAAACAACTGCGGGTACTTGGCCTTCATGTCGCTTTCGAGTTCCCAAGTAAACTCCGCGCCTCGCTTGCCTTCCCATCGGACCTTCCCAATAGGGATGCGTGAGCGCCTGAGCTGCTTGGTTTGGCGATCCATGATTTCGACAGGCTTTTCCACGAAGTGTAATGTTTCGTTCACTTGCAGATCGTCTAGAGAGACATGTAAATCGTGGTCGGCGATGCACTTTCGGAGGTTTGACACGTGGAAAGTCGGGTGGACATTGCTAAGTTCCTCTGGTAATTCGAGTCTGTAGGCGACTTTTCCGATCCTTTCCAGAATCTTAAAAGGTCCAACATATCGAGGCGCGAGTTTTCCCTTTTTGCCGAATCGGACTACACCCTTCCAAGGTGAAACCTTTAGGAGTACGTAGTCACCAACGCCAAATTCCCGTGGCTTGCGCTTTTTATCGGCGTAAACTTTCTGTCTATCCCGAGCTTTCACTAAGTTGTCTCGGCGTAAACTTTTTGTCTGTCGTTTCTTGTAGCAGCTCCGGACCGGTTAGTTGCGAGTGACCGATCTCGTGCCACACAATAGGCGATCGACATCTTCTTCCATATAACACCTCGAAAGGTGCCATCTAAATGCTGGCCTGGTAGCTATTGTTATACGAAAATTCGACTAACGGCAGGTGTTTATCCCAATTACCACCGAAATCTAAAACACACGAACGGAGCATATCTTCAAGAGTACGAATCGTTCTTTCAGTCTGACCGTCGGTTTGTGGGTGGAAAGCGGTACTTAGATTAAGTGTTGTACCGAGTGCCATTTGAAACGTTTCCCACAATCGTGACGTAAACCGAGCATCACGGTCAGAGATGATATCACGAGGCGTCCCATGTCTACAGATGATCTCGTCGGTGTAGATTCGGGCTAATCGTTCCACCTTGTAGTCTTCTCGTATGGGCAGAAAGTGAGCTGATTTAGTCAAACGGTCAACAACAACCCAAATGCTGTCGTGACCTGATGACGTGGTTGGAAGCTTGGTTACGAAATCCATGGCTATGCTCTCCCATTTCCACATAGGAATTGGGGGTTGTTCGAGCAAGCCAGAGGGTCTTTGATGTTCAGCCTTGATTCTAGCACAGGTTAGGCATTTCCCGACGTAGAGAGCGATATCCCTTTTCATACCCGGCCACCAGTACCTATAGCGAAGATCCTGGTACATCTTGTCAGCTCCGGGATGAATGGAATAGCGGGATTTGTGGGCTTCGTCCATGATAATCTGTCGTAAATCGGTTCGCTTGGGAATCCAAATTTGGGCTAAAAAGTGGAATATCCCGTTTGATTTGCTTACCAGCTGGGCTCCATCGTGGTAGATTCGTTCCTTCTTCAGGGTGCGTTCGTTAAAACATGCATGCTGGGCGTCGCGGATGAGAGTTTCGAGATTGTGCTGGGCTTGAACATTACGGGTGCTAAGCAGATAGCTCCGTCTGCTAAGTGCGTCGGCAACAACATTTGCTTTGCCTGGGTGATAACGAATCTCACAGTCGTAGTCGTTGAGAAGTTCTACCCATCGGCGTTGACGCATATTTAGTTCCTTCTGATTAAAGATGTGTTGTAGGCTCCTATGATCGGTGAAGATTGTACACTTTGTACCATACAGGTAGTGTCGCCAAATCTTCAATGCAAAAACAACCGCGCCTAGCTCGAGATCATGGGTTGTATAGTTCTTCTCGTGGATTTTGAGCTGTCGAGATGTGTAAGCTATAACCTTGTCCCGTTGCATGAGAACACAACCAAGACCAAGGTTGGAAGCATCACAGTAGACAATGAAATCATTGTTTCCGTCGGGTAGTGCGAGAACAGGAGCATTGCAAAGCATGTGTTTGAGGGTTCGAAAGGCAGACTCTTGTTTGGTTCCCCAAACAAAAGGCTGGTCCTTATGTGTAAGAGAGGTAAGTGGTACAGCAATCTTCGAGAATCCTTGGATAAATCGTCGATAATAGCCCGCTAGTCCGAGAAAAGAACGGACTTCAGACGGATTCTTAGGCGTAACCCAGCTCTTGACAGCTTCAATCTTCGCAGGATCGACATGAATACCCTGACTATTTACGATGTGGCCCAGAAACTGAACCTCCCCCAACCAAAATTCGCACTTGGAGAATTTGGCGTAGAGTTGGTTCCCCTGGAGTAACGCGAGAACCAAACGTAGATGTTGCGCGTGTTCGGCTCTCGACTTGGAATAGATCAAGACATCGTCGATGAATACGATGACGAAACGGTCGAGATATGGTTTACACACGCGATTCATCAGATCCATGAAAACTGCGGGTGCGTTTGTTAGGCCAAACGGCATGACAACGAATTCGTAATGGCCATAACGAGTACGAAACGCGGTTTTGGGTATATCCTCCTCTTGTATACGCAGCTGATGATATCCGGAACGTAGATCGATCTTCGAGAAACACGTAGCGCCTTGTAGCTGGTCGAACAAATCGTCGATGCGAGGTAAAGGATAGCGGTTCTTGATAGTTAGCTTATTCAATTCCCGATAGTCGATGCACATCCTGAACGACCCATCCTTCTTTTTGACGAAAAGGACTGGTGCGCCCCATGGAGAGGTACTCGGGCGAATGAAGCCTTTCTCAAGTAATTCCTGGAGTTGGGTTGAGAGTTCACGCATTTCGGACGGCGCGAGTCGATAAGGAGCTCTGGCGGTAGGATTAGCTCCAGGAATGAGACCAATGCGAAAATCAATATCGCGTTTTGGAGGTAGTCCGGGAAGGTCCTCTGGAAAAACTTGAGGGAATTCCCGAACCACGGGAATGTCTTTTATTTCCTTCTTCTCTTTCTTTTCCTTCTCCGCTGCTACAACGTTAGCCAAGAAAGCCCTGTATTCCTTGCGGAGATACTTGCTAGCTTGTAGGCATGACATAAGCTTGAGCCCCTTTGAAGTAGTATCGCCATAAACACATAATAAATCACCATTTGCGAGCGAAAAACGAATCATCTTGTCTAAGCACACAATTTCGGCATGGTTCTCTCGAAGAAAATCCATGCCTACTATGACATCAAAGCTTCCGAGTTGCATCGGAATAAGGTCGATCGAGAAGATGTGATTGTTAAGCTCAAGAGTACAATCACGGATAACGGAATTAACAGCGACGGTTCTACCGGTAGCGACTTCAACTTCGAATGCCGAGGACAGTTTGGAACGTCTACGACTAAGGAGTTTCTCAAATTCGAACGACACAAAGCAATTATCCGCTCCAGTATCAAACAAACATGAAGCATAAATACCATTCACGAGGAACGTACCATTGACCACGTTGTTGTCGGCCTGGGCTTGACGCACGTTAAGATTGAAAGTTCTGACGCGTGCTGCCTGTTGTTGCTGTTGTTGCTGCTGCTGTGGCTGCGGCTGTTGCGGTTCTTGTTTCACCACCCTGTTCAGGCACATGTTGGCGAAATGATTCGGGTCGCCACACGTGAAGCAGGCTCTGGCCTTGACTGCGGGTGCCGGAGGAGCTTGTTGACCCTGTGGGGCAGTGAGTAGGGCCTGATTGGCAGGAGCTTGACGAATACGGCAGTTGGCGGTAAAGTGGCCGTACACGTTGCAGTAAGCACAAAAGCGGCATTGGATAGCAGTCGGGTGATGATAGGTGCAAGTAGGGCAGAGTGGGTGTGGTCCAGTGTATGCACGCTTTGCAGGCGGTGCATTGGCCACAGGCGCTGCCGCTTGACGTTGTTGAGCGGGTACGGTTTGAACCGGTGCAGCAGTGATCGCACAGTTCTTGTTGGTGGAGTTGCTCTTTCTCTTGTTCTTTCTCTTGCTGCTTGATGAGGTAGGTTCAGTAGTTGGTGCAGTAGCGGTAGCTTGATGCATATGCTTGGAGGTTTTATCCCACACCCCAGCCTTAACCCTTTTGTCGTTGATTTCAGCGGCCAACAGATAGGTTTCTTCGATCGTCATAGTCTTAGCCGCTTGCACGAAATCAGCAACGCAGTCGGGCAAAGCTCGGATGTACTTCTTGATGGTCATCTCGGGAGTCTTGACCTGGTCGGGACAGATAATGCTGAGCTGTTTGAAACGAGCAGTGAGACTAGCATTGTCTCCATCCTTCTGATGTATGTGCCAGAATTCATCTTCGAGCTTTTGACGTTCGTGAGGAGGGCAGGATTCCTCTAGCATGACTTCCTTGAGCTCTTCCCACGACAGACCGTAGGCTGCATCATTCCCTCTCTTGTTCCTCTCGGCTGTCCACCAGTCTAAAGCACGGGACTGAAAGACGCCGGTAGCGTTCAGAGTTCGGAGGTCATTAGGGCAACCACTTTATCGCAGAGTAACCTCGATAGAGTCGAACCAGTGGAATAGTGCAGTAGGACTTCCTTCGCCTGTGAATTCTTTCGGCCCACACGACTTGAATTGCTTAAAACTGAAAGGCATTGCGTTGGCTTTGGGAGCTTCGATTCTCGATTCCTCGGATGATTTGCTAGCATTCTCATACGCATCACTCACGGCTTTTGCCACACTCTTTGCGATAATAGAAGCAAGACGTCTGTCCCTCTTTTCTTGACGAGAGAGTGTATGACGAGATCCAGACGACATTGTCTGCAATAGACATTGCCACGGAACTCAACACATGTATTCGAATCTCACCTCACACGTCTACTACTACTAAAGCTCAGTAACACGTACCATGTAAACGCATATAGTCACAAATTCACATAATTACACAAAATCACATAAACACATAGGGCACATAGTCACAATATTCCTAAACACGTAAGCACAATAGCAACAAACACATACGCCTTAGTCACTAGGGGCATTCAGAAAACAGAAACCTAGTATCCAGGGTTTGCGAGTGTTCGAACGTAGTGGAATGCGAGCGCTTCGTTAATGATGTGTTGTGTGGGTAGCCAAAGTTAAAAACATTAGATTGAAACCGGTAGTACCTCGAAACGTTAACAAATAAGCATAAAACACGTAATTCACATAGAAGCGACGAAAACTTGAAACACATAAAATCGAGAATAGATTGTCTGCGGCTATTTAGACTTCGACTATCCAAAGTGGTTCGACTATTCACAAGGATCCTGTGTGCACAATTACCTCCAGGACTATGCCTTTGCCTCAATTCTTGGGCGTTGGCGCAATTCCCATTGGTTATATTGTGTCTTCAGATCGTTGGAGTCCATCGAAACTTTGGTGTGAGTTTTGTATAAAAGCAGGACAAGTCGTCAAGGTTAGGGTTTCACCCCTATCTTACAACTCCGTCCTTGTTCTTAATAAAATTGAGGAGATAATTCATCAAAATATGGATTTCACTCCTAATTCGGTATGATTCTCCTCGTTTGTAGCTGAAACGCAAGCTGATTTGGCAACTTTAGTCGAGAGTTTGCGGTTTTCACACCTATTCTCGACTTTATTGCCTGCTCATAATTGAAAATTTCGGGTGCAGTGATAGTGTAGGATAAACGAGAATAGCAAGGGATGAGCTATGTACGAGCTCACAAGTCGGTCTGTTGGTTCCTAACTATAGTCTAGGTATCTAAGACTTCGACCCGGACTAGGTCGAGTCTTGCCTAATTCCCTATAGCTATGGCTCTGATACCAATCTGTCACACCCTAACCGATGGCGGAATCATCGGGGCGCGGCACTGAGCGAAACAGATTGTCCAGAAGTTTCCATAACAACTATCTTTACCATTCAATTTAAGTTAACATGTCCCATACCATGCCTCAAATAGTAAAACAAGTTATTACAGACAAAAACTAAACAAATATTCTGTTCCGACAACTCAGATTTAAACATGACAATTTATTTGTTGGTTTCTAGGACTCCAGTTCCTAGCTTCGATTTCATCACAGCCCGAGAAGCATTTAAACAACCTAGGCACCTGTCACATACGTTAAAGTAAAGTCAATACATAAAATGTAAAGGTGAGCATACAAGTTTGATAATAGCATAATAGAGTTCGAATTCGTTTACGCATAACCAGCACGTACGCATAGTGAAATGAAGCATGTTAGTTATCGACATAGATCCATCGATACCAATGACTGCGAATTTACTGCTCGAGGCAGTTCGCAAAACATGATTACCACCGTAATCCATGCAAGTAAAAGATCCTTAACAACCCCCGTGTGAACGGGTGCTGAGTCCAAACTATAGTACTATCGTTGCTAAGGCAGGTAGACAGCATTCCATGTGTAAACATAACAAACAAGCATTCATAAGCCACGTATAACATGCATTAATGGTTTAGCGTTAAAATAGCTTGAGTAGTGTGATAGTTGTAGTTTGAATATTCGTAACGTATGTAACACCCAAAAGTGCTAAAAGCAAAAAGGGTTCGAGTATACTCACAGCGATTATGGATTGAAGGGAGCGCTTTTCAGCGAGTACGGTTAGCCTGAATAGATTCGATAACGTAAGGATAAGTGGCACGCAAAACAGTACAAGGTGAGCGTGGGTAGGGTGACTGGTCGTGCGGATTAGTAATCCGTGCGAGTGGTAATCCGTCCGGGTTAGTCGCTCGTGCGGATTGTTATCCGTGCGGACAAGTTATTCGTGCGAGTGGTGATCCGTCCGGATTAGTCACTCGTGCGGACTGTTATCCGTGCGGACAAGTTATTCGTGCGAGTGGTGATCCGTTCGGATTAGTCACTCGTGCGGACTGTTATCCGTGCGGACAAGTTATCCGTGCGGATTACACTTCGTCCGGACGAGTCACCCGTGCGGATAACATGTTCGTGCGGGTAACTATTCGAGTGGATTGTTTCTTCCTAAGTTAAGGATGTGTTTGTGTATGATGGCTTGTGCTTTGAAGTTTTCGTTGTAACATTTAGAAGCCATTTAAGTATCTCTACCTTTCAAGCCGGTCGCTCGGACAACAATCCGTCCGGATGGTGATCCGTGCGAACACGTCTCTGAGGTTGAGTCACTTGATGAAGTTTGGGGAATCCGTCCGGATGGTAATCCGTGCGGATAGTGGAAATCCGTCCGGATAGTCGTTCCTGCGGACTGACAATCCGTCCGTATAGTCTGTCCGTGCGGACAACTGGTCCGTGCGGATGAACTTTGTTTGGACGTATTCAAGGTCTTAGTATCTCATGATTTGAAGAGTAATCCATTCAGAGGTCGTCCGTCCAGATTGTTCATTCGTCGATACTCAAACCTCGTTTTGAATGTGGGTCCCAAGTGTAGCTCGTCCGGGTGACAACCCGTCCGGATCATCTGTCCGTGCGGACAGCTTGTCCGTGCGGACAAGTTATTCATCCTGGTTGTTCCGTTCGTCTACTCTTGGTTTCTGTTGTCGTTTTATCGAGACATTTTGATTACGTGGCAACCACTTGGAATTGTATTCTTACTCGCGTGACTAAGCCGGCCAGGAACCACCCTAACTCGACCTGTCGGCGACTCAGAACGGTCGTTCCGGTTTATCTCGTAATCAGGTGTCTTGCGGGTAGGATTCCAGATCTAGGACCAGTGCATCACTATTATCGAGTAGAGACTAGAACCGATCAGATTCGTACCGATTTTAGGGTAAAAGAAGGATAGAACTTGAGTTTATTTCTTTCAACTCTTTTATCCTTTGAAAAGTTTAGATTTAGGTGATATTGTCGTGAAATCTTATGGAAACCGTTCAGATCTGAGTTATTTTTGATGGAATGAAGTCAAACTTGAAGTTCATAAGAACTTCATGATGACGTCACCCGAGAATACCTCAAATCTTGATGGTTTCACGGTTGAAAATTGAGATTTGATAGATAGAAAGGTGTGGAATTGTGTAGTGATCAAGAATGTACAAGAATTAGAGCAAGATCTTACCTGGATTGAGAGAAATCTGAGAAAAGGTGAAGAATGCGTGCGGTTCGGACGTCACTTGCCAAAAGTGGAAAATTTGGAGAGTGACCCGTGTATTTATAGGATGCCAAAAGGGGAAAGGGTAACCCGTGCGGATTGCACGTTACCCGGATTGGGTTATCCGTCCGGATTGGTCATCCGTCCGGATTGGCAACCGTGCGGATTGGCAATCCGTGCGGATTGACCATCCGTTCGGATGTCGCCTGATTTGGTGCGTTCGGTGCGATGACGCTTCGACTTCGGTTTTCGAGCGATCAGATAGGGTTTCCTAGTCAAATTACTTTTAGTCCCAACTACTTTGTTTACGACAAGGTTGGATTTGGAGTTCGGGTTCGAGTTCGATTGTATTCGAGTTAGACTTCGAGTTTCGATTGAGTTCGCTTGATTATCACAACATAACATAAAGTAACATGCACAGGTAACACGTAAGGTGCACACACACATATAATCAACAAGTATAATACATAGTTCTAGTTGCGATTCGGGGTCGATTCGTTTAGCATAGCTTGATTATTAGTTGATTAACTTTATCGCATTGTTACTGCCTATGATTCACAATCGTAGGTCGATTGAAATACGATTAACATGGTTCGATTATTGCAATGTACGACACTTACTCCACATAATATAATTAAAATAAAAGCATTTCTACGAGTCAAGTCGCGCGAAATCGGTCGTTGACTTTGACCTTGACTTTGACTGTCACTCGTGAAAACACGGGGTGTTACAGCTTGGGCTTGATGGGGACCAGTACGGCAGTTGACAGTGAAGTGGTCGTACAGGTTGCAGTGAGCGCAGAAACGACAGGCGAGACCCACCGGATGATGATAAGAACATGTTGGGCAAGCCGGGTGGGGGCCTGTGTATGCACGCTTTGCTGGTGGTGCATAAGCAACTAGTGCTGGTCGGTGGTGGTGCTGCTGCTGAGCCGGTATGGCTTGAAGAGGAGCAGCAGTGGCGGTGACAGCACAGTTCTTGTTGCTGGAGCTGCTGTTGTTGTTCTTCTTCTTTCAGCGTGAGGATTTTGACGATTGGGTGGTGGCGGTGTCGGCAGTTGGTGCGGCGGTGACTTGGTGCAGGCTCTTCGAAACTTTATCCCAAACTCCAGCTTTTACCCGCTTGTCGTTGATTTCAGCGGCAAGCAAGTAAGTTTCTTCAATTGTTGTGGTCTTTGCGGCGTGCACAAAATCCGCAACACAGTCAGGTAGAGCTCGAATGTACTTCTTGATGGCCATGTCAGACATCTTCACTTGATCGGGGCAGATGATGCTGAGCTACTTAAAGCGAGCAGTCAGGGCAGCGTTGTCTCCATCCTTCTACTTTATGTTCCAAAACACGTCCTCCAGCTTTTGGCATTCATGGGGAGGGCAGAATTCGTCCATCATGATGGCTTTCAGCTCTTCCCAAGTCAGCTCATAAGCTGCATCATTCCCGCGTTTGTTTCTCTCGGCCGTCCACCAGTCTAATGCGCGAGACTGAATGACGCCGGTAGCGTTTAGGGTATGGAGATTTTCAGAACAGCCGCTTTGGCGCAGAGTGACTTCGATGGAATCGAACCATTGAAACATAGCCGTTGGGCCATCTTCTCCAGTGAATTCCTTTGGTCCGCATGCCTTGAACTGTTTGAAGCTGAACGCAGTAGCAGCTTCAGGAGCTTCGGTTCTAGACTCCTCAGACGATTTGCTAACATTCTCGTAAATCTCACTCACGATCTGAGGCACAACCTTGGCCACTTGTTTCGCGAGGATGGCAGCAAGGCGTTTGTCCCTCTGTTCTTGACGAGAGAGTCGTGGGTGATGGGATCCGGATGATGGTCCAGTTGACATTGTCTGCAACAGACATCGTCATAGGTTTCAGACACATCATAATCGAACCTCACCTCACACGTCTAATACTTACTAAAGCTTAGGAACACGCATAATCATGTATCACATAAACACATAGGCACGTAGTCACAGATTCACATAAACACATATGCACATAGTCACGTAAGCACATAGGGCACATAAGCACATAAGCATGTAATCACCAGATGCAGTCAGAACACAGAAAGCTATCATTCAAAGTCCGTGCGTATTCGAATATAGCGATCGCGAATAGTATAGCGAGTAGTATAGCATAAGCGTATATCATAGTATAAGGTCGTCCATAGTTTAGCGATTTGTCAGCGTTTTGGGATAGCAATGCAGTGCGAGTTGTGCGTGTCGATCGAAGTGTAGGAAAAAATTCGAATAAGTCTCCAAAATTAGACACATAAGCAAATAAACACACATATAAACACATAAAATCAACGAATCTTCAGAGTCAGCAGTTGCGGGCTCCGAATCGAAAACACATAAAAATCAAGAAATAGATCGTCTGCGGCTATTAGACATTGACTACCCAAAGTGATTCGACTATTCACAAGGACTTGTTATGCACATTTGACCATCGGGACAGTGCCTTTGCCTCGATTCTTGGGCGTTGGGCATGCATCCTGTTAGTCATATCGTGACTTCAGGTCGTTGGAGTCCGTCGAGACTTTGGTGAGAGTTTTTGTAAAAAGGGCGGAACAAGGCGTCAAGGTTAGGGTTTCACCCCTGGCTTAACAACTTTGTCCCTGTTTTGATAAAATAAGAGAGGATTATGCGTCAAAGTACGGATTTCACTCCTGGTTCAACGCAAATTATCGTGTTTATAGATAAAAATATGGGTTGATCGAGCAGTTTAGTCGAGAGTTTGCGGTTTTCACACCTAATCTCGACTTAATTGCTCATTCATAGTTGAAAATTTGAGTGCAGTGATAGTGTAGCATAGGCAAGAATAGCGAGAAATAGCAATTCGAGTGCAGTGATAGTGTAGCATAGGCAAGAATAGCGCCTTTACTCCACAGGTATGTGGGACCCATATCCTTCCGGATCGAGTCTTCAACCCGTGATTCCCATCTGACAAATCTTTCAATTGACCGATTATTCTTTCTTTCTTCCAATTCTCTTCTTTCATTGCTTCTAATTGCGCCTCTCGAATACGTTCGAGTATACCCGAGGTTACCACAAGTTGCATCGATCTTACTCGTATCGGGACATAATCCGTTTTTCTGCTCAAAGCATCCGCCACCGCATTAGCCTTTCCTGGGTGATAACGTATTTCGCAATCGTAGTCTTTCACCGTTTCCAACCATCGCCTTTGTCGCATATTTAACTCCTTCTGATCGAAGAAGTATTTCAAACTCTTGTGGTCGGTGAATATGGTGCACTTTACCCCATACAAGTAGTGCCTCCATATTTTTAATGCAAACACTACCGCCGCCAACTCGAGATCGTGTGTGGGATATTTCTTCTCGTGTATCTTCAATTGCCTCGAGGCATAGGCTATTACCTTGCCCCGCTGCATCAACACGCAACCGAGTCCCGATAGTGAA